>WSXT02033677.1:0-13623 GCA_011762715.2 Neuroterus valhalla
GGACGTAAGGACGTACTAGAGTACGGCTCTATTTACAACCAACTAGGCATCTCCCGACATCACGTCCCCACAACTGACCCAAACATTCCCATCCTCAACATCCATAACTTTCTCATTAACCCAAACTTAAGAATTGATAAAATGGCCTGAATAGTAGTTTTAATTCTTTCTCATGAGTAAATTCTCATAGCCAACTATGAACCAATCTGCCTACTTTTGCTCCCCCCCCCCTCCCCCTCACACACACACACACAACCTCCTCCTCTTAATATTAATGAATAAATCAGGTCCAGATGATGACAACCCCAGAAAAGTCACAATGCGTCAAGTCATATTGACGGCAAGTTACATTGGCGACAATTTGCATTGCGGCATCTCATTCGTTAAATTTTAAGACCTTATAAAATTTGCAGAAATTGCGGAAAATCACATTTGTGGCGAGTCAAATTTACAGGAAGTCTTATTTACAGCAAATTATATTGCGGCATACCATATTAGGAAAAAATTAAAGTCCACCGAAAACTAGCAAAATTATTAGTTTGAATTAAATTATTTCCGCGGCCAATCACAGAAGTGTCTTTCCGCACTCTAAATGCATGGGGAAAGGGGAAGGGGTGTGCTTCACATTTCTTACGTGGACAATTACTGGGTTTTCTTGCCACACTCATGCCAATTTTTGGTGAACTCTTAATTTTTTTTGAGTGGGAGATGCCACAATGTAACGTGCCACCAATGTCGATTGTTTCAAATGTGACTTTCTGTCAATGTGACTTGTCATGAATGTGACGTGCCGCTTATGTGACTTGCTATATTTCTTATAATAGAAATTAGGTATACAAAGGAAAGTTAACATTCATACCTTTCAGAGAAGAAGGTAAACTTCTATTTGCACCAGAGTGGAGTAAATTCGATTGATCGTGGTAAGCCAATGATTCTGTACTTCTTATACTTTCACTTTGATGTGATTTATTCTCAGTACTGGTAAATTGTGTAGTAGCGCTGTGGCTTTTCTTATTTTGTAATATCGACGATAATCGCTTAACTGCATTTGATTCTAGGGTAGGCTCAATCCAAGCACCTTTGTAGGGCACTATGTTTGTATGATTTAGTCTTGCAATTGTTTTTACTTCTACTAAGTGTTGCATAACAGTATTTACTCTATTTGATTTTACGACTATCTTCTTAATTGCGTACTCAATCCCATCCAGTCGATTTAGTGCTCTGAAAACATTTCCGAATCCACCAGAACCAACGAAACTTATTTCTTGGAATTCTTGATGATATCGACTCCAGTCTGTTATAAAGCAACTTTTTGCAGAAGATAATAATGCAGAACGGAAAAATAATAAGAATGGAAATAATTCGGTTTCCTTGTAAGATGAATAACATACCTTGGAACTTGTAAGACAGTTTCTTTGTTAATTGATGTGCGTGCAACTGCCACTAGATGATACAACGCTTGCTGATAGTGATTTCTAATCATTTCAAAGTCTCCCATGTGATAGGAATTGTCGATTAAGTTCATTTCGTGCAGCTTACCGCAAATTGCTGAAATGATCAAACTATCAACATACAAATGAGATACCTGTTTTAGAAATAACATAGAGGATTACTTCTTACTTGCGCAGTGACCAAAAGACTAATTTACAAACTCCGGAAAGTACAAAGAATGCAGGTAATGAAAATCAATTATTATTCCAAAGATAATTCGCTATCAATTTTCAAGTGCTTGCTTTTTTTACTCATCCTTAGACATACAGGGAAACTAAATTAGGTTCTATTCGAATAAAAAATAAATCAATTTAATTTTAACAATAGGAATGTTCAATTCGTAATTTGGTTAAGTGCCTTCCGTCATTCAATTGTTTTTCGTCTTTCTACAACCGATTTAAAAGTTCCAGATATGAGTGTATTCCTTATGATATATACTTCAAGACAGCACTGATTACGTCCGCCTGCAATCATATTAGTTTTGTTTTCAATGTGAGTTCCGTTATAAGTTTTTATTTGAGTTTTCAATGTGTTTTTATTCAAGTTTTGATTAAAGTTTCCATCCAGGTTTTCATTGATAAGTCCCGGTAGTTTATAGAAGTAATGTCAGTACTCGAAAATTTATAGAAAGTTTTGAAAATTTGTGAAAACTTGCGAATATTTGTTAACTTCCGGTACTGAATGAGTTACGGAAGTTTATGCGAAACTGTGGAAACTGCTGGAGGGTTCTGTAAATTCGAAAATCGAAATGTCTAGAAAGTTTTCAGAATCCATATAAAAATGTGGAGACTCGTGGCAACTTTTAATGACTTATGAGGCGTGTAAATAACGTGTGTGAATTTTAAAATTGATACATAAATTTGGGGGAGTTTAGAGCGTTTACGAATTCACGGGAATTTATAAAATTATCTACGTAAGTTTCTTGTCACAGTTATAGAGTAGTGGATGGTCTTTACCCATCTTGAAGAACAATCTACAAGAGGCTTGTCCCTCCTCAGTTCACAACACAAATCGATCATTAACTCCTTTGATTCTGGCTTTATTTTAATACTTCCTACTTCTTAACTCTCCTTTATATGACTGATGCTTCGTGGGACTAACATGACGATATGACTGGACACACTACCTTATGACGATTCAACCACTTAGTTCGGATATGATTTTATACTTACGGAAAAATCTATCATTTTAGGTTAGTAGTTGGGTGAATACTTTGCATTCTAAATAAATACAAATAACAATGTTACCTTGGAGAAGAATAAAACTTTCATTGATGAAAGGCGTGCCCCCAGAAAAATTTCAGACGACAAATGGAGATTGATTGTATAAACTGCTAGAGGTTTGGATTATCTCAAAGGAAGGAAATCGTGGGATACCATAGATGCGATCAAGCTAGTCATCTTTTATGTGTGCCGGAAACAAAGAAAAAAGAATGTACCATCAGGAAGATAGAGCATGGGCTTGAACTTAGGTGAAGAGTCGATAATGAATCACATGTAGCCAAGGAATTCCTCTGATCATAAACGAGAGAGCAAAAAAAGCATGTCAAGAAGTATGAATGTGACATGATACGTTAAAATGAAAGTGAGAATTAGAAGACTATTCATGATTGCGTTGATGAGATTGGGCTTCAAGAGAGGCTTCTTCATATGAAATACCTAGTTCAGGTATAAAATGATAACATGTATACATATTCAAGAGGCCAAAGCACAGTATGATTGACTTTGTTACAGCCGATGAGAAACTAAGAGAGTTGATTTTTTTTTGTTGCATCTTCTTATAGTGAAACATTTCAAGAATATTAGTTTCAAATTTTCAGCTAATCGGAGCAAAACTCTTAAAGTTATACACCTTTCTGAAATACGAGAACAGCGTTCGTATCACCAGGGCTGATAAAGAAGCAAAACGATAAAGCAAGCATGCTACGATCCAAAATAGACTTGAAAGAAAAGAAGTTGAAGACAGCAAAATTGCTACGAGAGATGTCCTTTATGGAGCTGGAATCGATGATTCAGTGTAATTTAAAAAAAATAAATACATTTTTCGCTCTTTTACAGTTCATAACTTTAACAAGTTTTTCTCAAAATCGACCATAAAAAATTAAAAAATTGAAAAATCCATGATTGGACATCGTTGGACCCAAGCAAAACATATATTTTAATGAAAAAATTTCAACCAATCGGATTATACAACGCTACGTTGAGATATGATAAGCACCGCAAATAAGAGACGTCATCGTAAATCTGCTGCCACCGGCTTATTTCTTCATTTTTTGTACCAAAATCTAAGCAAATGTTCTTGAAATGTTACTTTAAAATATACCTAATACTAGAATGAATTTACTTTTGTAATATTTTCGAAAAAAAAATTCATAAAAAAACATTTTAAAAATCTAAAAAATCCAGAATTACAAACAGTAGGTATGCCGTGAAAAGGTCAATAAATATTTATGTCGTCGTTTAGAGGACTAAAAGACAAATGGACGCTTGGTGTTTGAATAATTCAGGGAGGATAGGATGCTGATTAAGTTAGGTTGGCGAAGCCTGACTATTCATTTTATGTAGGATCGTTGTCACTTATCAATCCTACGGAGATTGTGTGGTAAATAATTGTAGAAAAGAACAGGTTTCCAAGTGCAGAATATATATTGTGAAACAAAAACAAGAATATCACACAATGAAACGAAAGATGATATCAAATAGATATAAATAAACTTACGTAGTAACTTTCAGTAAAAAGGGAAGGACAAAAAGGAAATTAGTCGCAGTGCTGACTGGATGAGGACAGTTAGAGAATCTGTATGATTTTGACTCATGAAAAAAAAATCGAATTTCCTCAACAACCGAGCGATACACGACACGTATCAGTGGCAAATCCACTCGTAAGTTAGTTATACAAACGTTAAACACAGCGTTCTTCATAAGGCACGACTCATACAACGAACATGAGCCACAGGCGAAGGGACTCAGTTCACTACGTAGTAAAAACTTATTCATCGATGAGACATCCGAGACTTCGCGGTTTCAGACATTACGTTAACGTGGTACTAGCAGGAACTTAAATGCCAATCCCTGGGAGTTGATCTGAGGTTTGTATAGTTCTTCTTCTCTGTGCTGATCACGTAGTACAACGAAGTTGCTTTAAGGCACGTATGCTGACAAACTTGCTCTTAGGCACGCACGCTGACGTCAGTCTGTATCAAGAGCCATTTGGATGAATTAAAGTATTTTTTAATTGAGTATTGATTTGGATCTAATAATCAGGTAGGCTTGCTTCTTACACTTCTTCTATTTACCTTCCTTTGCATGTTTTATGTATGTACATAGATCGATCAATATTTCAATCGATAGATTGATGTGTCGATCGGTAAGTTATGATAAGTAATCTTTATCCTTGACTTCCTCGTCTTCCAACAGGCGCCAAACGCAGCTACTCTTTCGGCATTGGATAAGTTTTGTCTACATATGGAAATACATCATCATCTGTCTTAGACTTAACTATACCCGACTATAATTACCACTCGTTTATACTATAAGTTTCTTAATTGCGTTTTACGAGTGCATCAAAAGTGTACAGTACTACGGGTAAAGACAGAAAGCATGGAGATGATTGTGGGGATGGTGGAATAGTAGATGAAATATGGCGGACCAAAAATGAAAACATCCTTTTAATTCTACTAAGGTTCACTGTCGCTGTCTTTTGGGTATATGATAAAGACTTCAAAGTGGAAATTAGGTCATCGCAAATAGCAGAAATAGCAGATTCAACATGGCAGATAGTATTTCAAGACTGAGCATGATTCAGCAAGATAAGTAAGAAGGCCATTAGAAAGCTAACTGAGGCCAGATTTACTGTGAGCAACTCCACACACACAAAACAAATGCTAATCACACCTGAATAGCTTCACGCCACCGTTTCCACCTGTTTCATCAATGAAAATCCAGAAGGTCGTCGAAGCTCATCATTCATCGCCAGTGTCTTCCTCATGTAACAATGTCTAAAAGCCAATTCAGACTAGCCGTTCTCGCTTCGCCGAACCGTTTCGGTCCTCCGTTGATCGATGCAGCTCACACTGTGCCGATTCAGCTTAACGATTGTCATTCTTACGCATGCGCGGTTCACAGATGGAAGTGACGTTTGCCATCACAACCAACAAGCTCGAGAATCAGCTGACAATTCTCGTGGCTCCAGCGAGCGCTCTCATTGACTACGGTTGCGAACGGCACGGTTGAAAGTAGAATCGAACCTAAATGCTCGAACCGAACCGGAACCGAGTATGCGCTGATTGGCTGAGAGTCCAACCGGACCGGCGAACCGGGACCGAGAACGGCTAGTCTGAATTGGCCTTTAGGTTTGAATTTTGACTTTCAATTCATTGGATCCATTTTCTGGAATTATGACACTTAAACTTTTGATTTGAGATCAGCAACGCCAAAAACCGCCACGTAGTAATTATGAGTAATTTCGGATTTATTTTGGGGCTCGTGTGCACCATATTAGATCAACAATTATGAATTTTGAAAATTTCGACGTTGGATTCGAAATCAGCAACTCAAAAAACCGAAAATTTGAATGGATAGACATATTTCCGACCTCGCAGGTTTCGAAAAGCATGATCAAGCGCTTTTTTCTAAATCATGACCTGCTTGAATATTTTCTATACTGGATTTTGGATCAGCATAAATGAATGTATGAAAAAAGTGGAGGACTTTGAATGTAATACCCAAGCGCTCATGATATCCGATAATCCGAATTTAATCTAGGGTCCGTGGGATTACATTCTGTAGATATTTCTTAACGTTTAGCTGTCAAAAGATAATAAAGTATGACGAAAAAAATATCACTTTCCCTACGAACAACCATAGCCGGACAAGCACTGTCGTACCTAGCATACGTAACGTATAGACAAGTTGAGTGGTGCTACCAAAGTGAGTTTCAGGCAGTGGCCTGTTTCGGGAAGATGCCGAAAGATAGGAAGTAAAATGTACATTATCGTTTTAGAATCGTGAAACTTCCGATAGGATTCACCTAGGGCGATGCATTTTTTTACAATCATAGATAAATACCCAGAAAATATGGGGAAAATACAGAGGAGGTATAAGGAAACTTTGAACAACAACTTCAAAATGACACATTTCAAAAAAGTTTTGGATCATCGATTATCAAGAGTGGTGGGTTGTAAGACTTTATATGATAAACAATTTATTTGCAAGATTCTTTCATTTAAAATGTTGAATCTAATATGACGGATAAAAACCATGAAAATGACATCTATACGACTAAAAAATTAAGGCTCAAAATGATCATATCAAATTATTTAAGGTCGCTAATTTCAAGCCTAGATTCGATATTTCAAAAATAGAAAAGGCGGATCTAATATGGCCGAATAAGATAGTAGAATGACCACTAATATGACTGAAAATTTGTATGCCGAAGCTTGTCAGGTTGCTGATTTTGAATTTTTAGTCTAAATTTAGAAACTTAAAATCGCAGGTCTAATATATCAAAAATACCAGACTATTATGGTCCTTCTTGGGTGACTGGTGTTAGATCCAAGGTTATACTGAACATAACTAAAAAAAGTTATCATTAATGTTCCTTTCCTTAACTACTGTCAGGAGTCGAAAGAAGACTGGCAATATACGGAAAGGTGCTCTAGACACTGAACCAAAATGCTAAAAATCATGATCATCATTTGATGAATAATTGATCGGAAACCTGTTCGGGAACCTAACATCACGTGAATCAGTTGAAGGTTAGAACGTAATTATCTCGTTTAGACTAGTCTCCTCAGGACAAAAATCCGACGCGTTAGTTCGAGCCTGAGAAGTGTAAATGATGAAACTCCGAGAAACGTATGGCGTCTAAGAAAACTCTGGTTGCATCATTAACATCATTTGTGAATAAGTATGTAATTTTATGTTAAGTGACCTCTGATAAAAATGAAAATATATTATTTTGTTATTTTTTACAGCAGCAACCTGTTTGGCACTTTTTTCTACCTCAAAAATATAAAAAAAACTATCATTTAGGCAAAAAGTAGAAGTCGGATTTTCATTGGGAATGCAACACCAATTCAAGCACCACAGGTCTTTCCTTATAGACACATAGGCCACGCTTTATATAATCATTACATTTTCTGATACGGAATTTACGCACGTTTAATCCCAAAGCTTGTACTTTATTTTGTACACTTGAATTTTGCTATAATGACGTTCGGTAAAACAAGCGCACGACCTCGCGCTACAACAAGCAGACTTCATCCACACACGATCACATGGTTTAACTTGTGCGTCGTTCTGAGCAAAACATGGGACACAGACGCACTCGCAGGTATATTGAATATCTTATTGGTGGACACCCTTTTGAGAAATTCAAGTGCATCTATTCATGAGTCAAGGATTATTTAAGAATACGAGATGCTTCAGATGATTTGAGATTAAGTCTTGGTTCACACAGGAAAAACTGAGACCCAAAAAGGAATGTGCCTACATAGAATGCAATAATAAAGTTTAATATTCTTTAGCAAAATCACGAATTTACGTTTCCTCCATATAAATGTTACCTGCGGTTCTTCTACAGATAAAAAGTATAAATTGATGAATGTACCAATGTAGAGTTTCTTCCTTCGAGATTGTCGCTTTTCCAGCATTGTGCATAGTTGCAGCAAAAGTGACTCAATGAGTAAACTTGTAGAAGGAATAACTTTGTCCACAAAGTTTCTTCCAACCTGTTCTTCTGAGGAATCATCCATGCATCGTGTACTCCACTGATCGTTACCTTAAAAAGAGTAGTTATATGTTTAAAATTATAACTTCAGGCACAGTTAGTAGATGTGAATGTGTAATGGGACCTTGCATGCAGGCACGATAATTTGTTGCAACAGCGGAATAATAATGCAAACTTCACACCATTAGCGTAATGATGATAACCACGTTAATTACAAATAATACATGCATTTGCAATTAAATGTCCCTTTTCCTTTGGAAACTGAAACTCATGGTCCTGTACTTAATGTTATACTTCTTTTAACACATGTTTACCATACGATTAACCTCGTTTTGTCCTTCTCCTGTCCTCCTCTTCTTCTTCTACTAACAAGTTTTTATTTCTGAATTGCATGGTTTCTGGTCGAGTAGTTTTTCATTCCGAATCATGCAACTTGGAAGAAAAACTTGAATGTGAGAAGAAAAATAGGAGAAAGGTCTATTGGCAATTGTGTGATTGAATAAGGTAAGATAATCATGTAAATGGATGTAAGTATTCCTTCCTCCAGGAGAATGGAGACTTCACTGGAAATGCATATTTTAAGACAAAATTTTTATCGAAATATTCCGCACCCGCGCCTACTGGCCGACTTTACGAAAACACGACGTATGTTTTCGTACTGCGCAGTGATAGCCTGAAGCGATACACAGTAGGTTGAATCAGAAATTCAATAACCAAAACAGTACACAGGTCTTTATTCTGAACGGCCTACGAACTCACAATAATTAACAACAATTAATGTTATTAACAATTCTAACATCAAATATTCAATTGGCCTGTTTTGCTCCAAGATGGATTTTTTATTCCTAATGAAATTCCAGCAGTATCGTTCAAAAAAAAATTTCCGATTTTAATAATTGAATGTTTTCATGGTCAGTAACAAATTTTATGATCAAAATAATTATTTTGGGCTTTTTCACGCTAAACATTTTTTAAAAATTAATATCAGTCTCAATAATTTAATATTGATTGTAGAAGTAATAAATATATCTGCAAATGATCAAAATTATTATCAACAAACTTATGAACAAATGACCGTGCTAGGCATTCTTCGTAGATTTTTTTCCCAAAACAGAATGCATCTTAACTAGAAGAGAACAATATGGAAGATTGAAAAAATTGGCTTTTAATTTCTTGAACAAAATCGAAGAAGTATATAAAGCATACGCTTGACGCGACGTGTTGAAGCCCATAAGACACAGCAATCGCTTGATTCAGTACAGTCGAAAGTCTCAAAATGTTCATTTTCGGGCCACCCTTGTATGCATGTATCTATTCTCCTCTTTTATTTGGGTTCGATAGCTCCGCTCCCTCTGCAAATCTTTCCATAAGTGACTTATATACTAACTTGAATACATATTTTAATACCCAACTTCCCTCCTATTTGCTACTTTTTACCAACTAAATGCGCACGAGCGAGCTTCAGGGCTCCTGCTTCCTCTCATCATCTTCTCATTTCATATTCTTCTACTGTTGACGTTACCTTTCTACGTTATTGCATCATCTAGAAAAAAGAAGCGAAGCAACTATTGAGCTTTTCTTACTTCTTACCCTTTTTTCCTTTCAGTTCTACCAGTCTCTTCGTCCATCCCACCCCTCGCCAACTCTCATTCAGAATCCCTCTCATAGAATCATCCACACTTCTGCCTTCCTCTTCCTCTCTAGTACACACTTTCAACACATGTCTCCAAGACTCTGCTTCGTAACCACAAACTACACACAATTTCTCCTGTTCCTTCATGCAACATCGACATCTTCTTACTCTCTCGATCATGCGGAACCCCGCCATTCTATACCATTAACTCTCGTTTTTCAATCTTTTCAGGTATTCTCGTTCCCCTACCCGATTGACCATCTTATACCACCTGTTGTACTGCGATCCCATGATTATTCTCTATTTTTTCTCGCCCTGACGCAACACAATCTTCAACTCTACCTCCTTCGAATCTAAACTCTCTTCTCCGGTACCACATGATTTCCTCATTTCCTTTCTCTTATTCTTCTACCTTGAGCCTTCTAGATTGGCTCTCCTCTCTATATTCACAATTTCATTGAGGCATTCTTGTACAATTTTCCTTCCGTCTCACCTCTTTAGCTTCTCTTCGAATCTCCAGGCTCTCTCAAGTGGACTAACTACCATTTTCTTTCTTGATAGTTCTTCCCTCAGAATATATCCTAAGCAACTCCAACTAACCACCATGATCCACCTTGAGAATTTTTCGTTAGGACTTTCCAATCCCTCATGCTCCTCTGATCCCCGAATCTATACTTTATAGAACAGCCCAGATCAGTACATCGAACAAATATATTTCAATCTTCCAGTCGTGTTTGAATTTTCCCTTCCATATGCTCCACACTTGACCCATTATTTTACTTGGACACTTTATAATTTTCCTCACTTAAAGTTTACTACCACCCCCTGTCTTGAACCAGGAAGTTTAGAACCAGAAATCTCCTACTAGTTCTGACATTTCTCCGTTGATCTCCCATCCGCACTCTTCTTTGCTCTTCCTATTCCTAAAACACATTATCTTGGTCTCATTATCATATAAGAACCCATATGGGTTCACATAAAGGAATCCATATGCGACAAGCCGGTTATAGCTTCCGATATTCCTCACTCTCTCTCTACCTACACATACTATGTACGGACTAGCGTATGGTCCGTTTGTTCGGATGTCTTCGCAGTCGTTCTGACAATTCGTCTCGGCGCAAAGTAAAATATATCTCCAAGGTGTCCAGTAAAAGGTCAGTATTAAATTCAAGGACATTTCAAGGACATTTTCAGAAAATTCAAGGACATTATCAGAATATTTCAAAGACATTCCCAGGTTGTTTCTGGACACCAGGTTACGAGTTGTTTAATGAAAACCAAAATAAGATGGAACGTGCGCATAATTATTTTATATTTATCTTACAGAACATAAAACTCTATATCACAGGGTCGCTCGAATAGGCACTTCGTACGTACTGAAAAAGTCGTATTGACTGTTCGTGCTGATTTTCAACCACGCACTCTTTGTTAACGGAGAACCCTCGTTCTAAAGCTGCATTGCCGTGCGATAAAATGAGTATTTTTTTTACGAACAGCAATAAGTTGCTGTAGCTCTCCAAACAAATTCGTTGAAATCCAAGTTCAACTGCGTCCGCTGCAGAACTTGAAATTTGCTTATTTTCTACGAGTTTACGTACAACAATTGTTTAATCTCTGCTGTGCGATGTTTTTTTCGAGAAGGATAATCTGAGGACTTAAGCGAAAAAGACTTTTTACCAGAGAGAATTTAAGTGGTGATCTTTCAAGCAGTTTCACGGCGATAGCATGGTAGCACTCACGACACTAGTCTTTGAATTTTAATTTTTCGAGACTCGTCAGATCCTTTAATCCATTGAGAACACCCTGCGTGGCACACCCAATCTTGATGTGTTGTGGTGACAGGAAATTATTTTCATCTTTCAAGTCCAGAACCGTGACGCTGTGTTTGGCTAATTTTTCTGAATAATGTTATGCATGAGCGAAAGTAGATCGTCACACAGAAATGGGGCCAAAGGATTATTTGACTGAAATTCTTTCAAAAACGGTTCAAACTGAACAGCTACCGATTCGAAGAAAGCTGGTTTTGCAGGTAGGAGCTTGTCATCGATCAAATCGATCAGTTTCCACTCAGTCTTTTGGAACCCGGTTTCGAAAGCTCCATGCACTGTGTGCAAGCCACACGAACCGAGATCGAGCAACGTTTTGTTTTTCAAGACCTCGTTTAAATCCGATTGAAAGTCTTTGGCGAATTTTATGTTAACGTTTGGACCATCCATAGATATTTGTATAACTTTCGCCAATACTCCCGTAGACACGCTGTTTTTAACTGCTTCATGTAGATCAAGGGCAGATGATTTTTCCAAGAAAGCGGATGTAAAATATCTCATGGCCACTTCCATTCTAGTCTCGTTCCGAAACCGGAAGACAATGTCCATTTGTTTTTTCTGGCTGATTTTATTCAGACTCTCGTCGAAACCTAATACCAACTCTGCAGTGGTCGCCATCAAACTCATCATTTTCTTTTCGAAGTATTTAGCTATTCCGTAGACAATTGTGTAGGCTATTTTGAGTCTACCTAAATTCAATTTGTTTGCAATTTGGCTAACCGGAAAGCCAATTTCGATATTGCAACATTTTCTTCTATGTCACGCAAAAAAGGTGCCGCAGAACCCCTTGTATGCACCATATCAATTCAGCTTTCGTAATTTCATCTTTCATCAGGTACTGATTTAGATTTGCTTTTGTTTTCAGTCCACTGACAGCGTTGTTTGACGTATCAGGTGCTTCGACAGTTAAATTGCCAGTTTGACAGTTTCTACACAAGTTGCAACTGCAGACGATTTGGCGTTTTCTTCTTGTGTCGAACTTTCTGGGATTTTATGACCTGTGCCTACGTTCGGCGAACCCTTCAGTATTGAACCAGACATCTGTTTGGCGTTATCTACTGAAATATGTTTCTTTGACCGCTCGCGGCCATCTAGAGCACTGACTTCCATACTGTGCACGGAGAACATGACACGGCACAGTTTACAAAATACTGAATGAACATCATTTGTAGCCGGTTCCACCCATGATTAGTACTTGGGATTGCTACACCAAAGCGCGTTGAACTTGCATTTCCTTTTGACATTCCTGCGGTCCCCCATGATCAATCTAATATTAAACAAACAAAATAAGTTCGTTGAAAAAGTGCAAAACAAAATGCTATTATTTAATTGCAAATACTGATAAAATGTTATCATAAGTCAAAGTAATAAAATATAATCGGTAGTATCACTGAAGTAAATGACCCGTGGATATAAGAATTTGCACAAATCGCTGCTGATAAATTAGATACTTGAAAAACAATAGGAAAACAGTAACGATTTACACCTTAGAAATTTTTAAAAATGAGAGAAACAAATTAATACAAAAAAATACACGAATATGAATGAAATACAAATATTTTCTTCAAGCAATAATGTATCATTATTTGCCATTCTTAAGGTTATGTACCATTGTTATGCTGAATTCAAAACCATACATCAATCAGTTAATTGATTGGAACTATTATTACGCTATTGTTCAATTCATCATATAAATTCATATTATTGCGAATTGAGTAAAATTATATATTTTTCGAAAATTGACAGGAAATTTTTTTTTCGTTCAACGATAATATTAAAAATAACTGAACTTTTACACGTTCCCAAAGAGTCACCAAGCCAACAACTTCTAGTGCGCAATACAACACTGACTGAATGAGCGGCATACCTATACGCGAGATGAGTCTATTTATAATATATTTGTGTTTTTGTTAAACTCTACTTACCTAACAATATCATCAATTC
>WSXT02033699.1:0-13621 GCA_011762715.2 Neuroterus valhalla
TGTATTCGTTAAAGCCGGAGAAGCTTTAACAAAAGAGAATTCACACTCATCAAATTAAAGTAGTCGATATTTCGCTTGTGAGTTTCACAAGCTCTATAGAAAACTGTAGGGAGGTACAAAGGCCGAGCGCGTAGCGCGAGGTAAATTCATAACCGAGCGCGAGGTGAGATTAACCTCGAGCGCGAAGCGCGAGATGCGAAATTCGCGCGCCCTAGGCGCGCTCAAACTTGCGAGCGAAGCGCGCGATGTGAATGTGCCCGCGCAGCGGGCAGATTTTTTGGAATAAGAATATAGAAGTGGGTCAAGAAAAGGAATTCTCTAATTTTAATAATTCAAACTAGAATTCTGAAACAGAAGTCTAAAAAAACGTTTTGATATGGAGTTTCGAACTCAAATCTGTATAACTTGTATGGACAATGATTTTAGGATTTTTCAAAGTCACCTTTTTACATTCTCATCATTATGAGAAGGTATTAGATTTATGTAAAATTTTTTTATTGGCCTTTGGTACACTCTCTCAATGTCAAAAACTGAAGATCAATTTCGTTAGCCAGCTATTTTGGATGAAAACTCAAAAAGTTGGAGCATTTTGGAAATTTTTGAGACTATTTTTTTTTAAATCAAAAAATATAAACAAAAATGAGGGTTTTTTTGCCAAACTACGCAAGATATGAAAAAAGTTAGAGGACAAAAATGTTTCTTTTCGGAAGCCCTACAAAATGTTCTTCACAACTTTTTGAGAATCTTCAAGAAATCGGAAATTCAAATTTTGGTCGCAAAAAAATAATGAAGAATAGAAAATTTCATTTTTTGGCCAAACTATGCAAGGTACGGGGAAATATAAATGAACAAACAATTCGCACCAAAGAAGATCTTCAAATTTCGTAAAGTTTACTTTTTCGTAGGACAAGTAGTTTTTGCTTCATTCATAAAAAAACCAGGTTGAAAATGAAAAAATTAAATGTTTGGACAATTGACACAAGCCAAGGAAAAAACGAATAGACTCAAGTTCTTTACCAGAAAAATATCTTAAATATAACTATAATAATGAAATAATTAAATTTTTGGAAAAATGACGAAGGCTAAGACAGAAGATTGATAGAGGAAGGTTGTTTACCCGAAATAGATCTATTAATTTGTTATAATTTTTCAGATTAGTCACTACATATTAAAAAAATGAATCAACTAAACTTCTCCACTGTTTCGGACAAATAATAAAATTATTGAGTGCGCAGCACGACACACGCGATGAGAATTTATTCCTTGAAGCCGGAGAAGCTTCAACAAAAGAGAATTCACACTCATCATTTAATAGGGTTACAACTCTCCGGGTTTGACCCGGAGACAACGGGTTTCCGGATCGGTCTCCGAGTCTCCGTGTAAGAACTTTTTTCCCCGGGCAAGTATTTGTTGAAATTTTTTCAAAGTTCCTTTTCTTGTCTTGACCACTTTTTGTGTGCTAAAAGAAATTGTACTTACAATTTTTAAGTCTTGGAAAAGAAAGCCCAAAAGAATTTTCAAAATCCTCCCCCTCTTTGATTCTTCATCCAAAATAGCTGGTTAACGAACTCGACTTGTCTTTTTGGTCCCTTAAAATGTGTGCTAAAGGGCAATTCAATCCGATCGTTCTTTCGAAAGTTATCGAGTACACAGATTACAGTCTACAGACAGACACCTTCGTGAAAACCATTTTTTCTGACTCAGAGGGTCTCAAAACGTGGAGATTTCATGAATTCAAAGAAAGTCGATTTTCACACAAAACCAATACCTTCTCATTATGATGAGAATGTAAAAATATTTTATAGTGAAAATGGTGCCATTTATAGAGCAGGAAAACTTCGGTATTGATTGAACCATCCTTTTCTCAAGTTGCATCTGTATTCTCCAGCAACTTTTCAAAGGAAGATTGACCTAAGAAATCTTCAGCTACATTTATTACGCCTGATTTCTAGCCTCTGTACAGCGAGGTAGTAAAAGGTGGTAAAGGTAGTTTGGGGTGAAAAGGAGGACTTGGGGAATACAAAGCCGTACCTTCGATCGACCACCCTCGCTTGAAACGCTCTACGCAACACTGAACGGCTGGACCAGAATATTGAGAATACCGCCTCCTCGGAGATGTGGGACTTTTCAACTTTTATGTTGCATCCCTTCATTTCTATTCCACTCTTGAATAACAAGATCTTCGTGAAGAATTTTTGCATTTTTAACTATCATTTCTAGTTTGACTTGCGAGGCTTGTTAGTTCAAAGTGCCATGTATTATTTTATATCTGAATATTGTTGATTCTAAAAGCAAATATCAAGAAATCAAACAAATTCAATGATTGATAAAAGGATTTCGTAAATAGGCTACTTGAAAAAAAAACTAGAATATTCTACGTCAACAAATAATGGAAATAATGCGCAGTAATGATTAATTATTCGTGCTGTGATGACAAAAAAAAAATTCACTTTGTGATATAAGCGGATTTAACCGACTTTGGAGTAATAATGATGCTACAAATCTAAAAATTAATTATTTAGGTCAAAATTGTTATAGAATCATAAAATGTAGTAAATGATTGACTAATTTTTTTAATTTTACGTGAAAGATGAACGGTAATAAAGTTTAAATTGAAGCATCCCAATTTGTCTTCAGAATATATATTAATTCAAATTTCAAGTGGAAAAAATGGTTACAAATTGAAATTATTTCTCATTGAGGAAATAAATTTTTAACTCATAAATTATTTCAGATGGTAACGACGCTGTGAAAACTTTTTTTCAGTCATCCGTTCATGTAGTTAAAAACTCTTATGTTTGGTTTAAAATTAATTTTTCAAGCCAAAAATCTCACTACTTCATTTTCGTTTGAAAATTTTTATTTTCATAGTTCAAATTTCAACCAATCATTTCAGTCAAAAATTTGTCTTTCTGTTTCAAAATTCAACTACTTCAGTTAAACATTTACAATTTCATTTGATTCCTTATCATTTATTGTAAAAATGTAATAATTTGTTTGACAGTTAGTTTTTTTTGCTATAAGTATTTTTTTAAACTGAAAATTTAACTTATCCCAATTAAAAATTCCATAGTTTCAGTTAAAAATTGATTTATTTAGTTGAACATTCATTTTTTCAATTTAAACTTTGAGTAAATAAATTTTCGTTGACAATTCATCTTGTTCAGTAAAAGTTAATTTGTCTATTTAAAAACTCAACTCTTTTAGATATAGACTCTCTTTTTTAGTACAAAAAAACCTTTATGCTTGGTTTGAAATTTGTTTTTTTGGAACTAAAAATGTTACTGTTCCATTTTTGGTTGGAAATAATTATTTTTCGAATTTGAAATTCGACTATTTTGTTGGATCATTATATTTTTTCTCAGAAAATAATTCTTTCTTTTTGGAAATAATCTTCTTGTTTGAATATTCACCTCCATTTTGTTTTGAAATATAACTGTTCTGGTTGAAGATTCATAATGTCGTTAATTGATTTTCTAAAGCTTAAGTTCAACTGTTGCAATTTTTGTAGAAAAAAATGATATTTTTTTGTTGAAAATTTGAGTATTCTTGTGAAATTTGATTTATTTTGCAGTGTTTGATCTATTGTGTTAAAGGATGTTTAAGATGAACGTCACGGGAAAAAAGAAATGTTTGAATTTTGCCACAAATGTAAATATGTTACTTGTAGTGGACCGGGAAAATTGAAAAACTTGACGTTGAAGAACCGCGAAATGACCGGAAATTCGAAATCGTTCGCCGAATCGCCACCCTGATAGTTTGCTCTTCGAAAACTGAACCATGAAACATGGAAAAATATTCCAATTTTCACGGCCTCAATAGTAAGAAATTGTGAATGAAGTGCAAAATGGAATAATTTCTAATAACAATTGAGATTCAAACAACCATAACAAGATACATTCAAATTTTTGACCTTTTTTATTCCCTTTTGCTTTTTGTTAAAAATTGTTGTTTGCCTATAATCTAGACCAAACAGAAGTAAGTTTCGATATAATTGATGCACTATTATATAATTCCGATACACTATTTTCATTTTCATTTATGAATCCGCTTTGTCTCCATCTTACATATGCAAGCTTCGCGTAAGAAGTTGATGCATTTTCCACTTAATTGAGTTTGTCGTGTAACTTCAAAAATCACCGATTTCTCGACTAATATAACCCAGATTTCTATTAACAATATTGTTAGAGAATATTTTACAGATTACTGAATAAGAAGTAGTTTTTCCCGTTTTGTTATCAAACTTATAATCGATTTTTATTTCTTTGCTTTGATCTCTTTAGGGCCTCGAGTAATTCCCAAGCTCTGGAGTTCCTTATACGTTTATAAGTAGATAATTATTACTTGGATGCTCGTATTTTGCATTTATTAAACTTGACGATAAGCTTGCTAAACGAGACTTAAGCAGAACACTTGTATAATAATAATTTAGAATGTAAGAAATAGAAGAAAGAAATTATTAGTTATTAACTCTTTATCGATTAACTTCGTTATGAACTAGACTGTACCTACCTATTTGATATCACATTGATGTATATTTGCATGCAAACAAAAATAAAACATTATTTCAAGAGTGATCTCAATAATAACTAGTTTCATCTAATACCTGACCTCAATTTAAAAAAATGTAATAAAAAAATGTATACAGAGTGCTTCGAGAACTTTCTAGACGAAAGAAAAAACAAGCAATTCCGATGTTCTTTCACGCGAATATAGAATTAATCATTGAAAATCAATCCTAATTTGCAAATCTATTCGGAAACGGCGATTAATTATTTATACGTTGTTTAAAAGCTAAACGCCAAGTTTATTGATTTGTATAATTTATTTGGTTCCAGTTAATTTCGAGGTCAATGTTTGAATAAACTGAAATCGAGATATTCATGAAACGAGTATTTGTTTAAACATTTGAATTTGCATTTTTTGTGCAATTCTTGATGAGAATGTCAGTTTTGAACCACTGGATTGTTTTATATGCACTCTAATATATTGTACATAAATAAACTTGAAACATAGTTGAAAGCTTTCAACATCCCTAAGTGACGAGCTGTTAGAATATTCAGAACTCTACTTTTGCGATGGTGAGTGCCGATGTTGGAAAATTTAAATCAATCTGTGACATTTGCATAAAGCTATATCCTTCGACGTGTGAACTCTGACTGGCAGTTTTAAATATAGTTACTACGACGAAAAATTTTGTTGCAAACTGCAATTGCGACGGAAGCAAATCTTGAATCGCAAATTTTAAATGAAATTTGGCATAGAAATCAATTTCAAAGTATTATTCTAAGAATAATTTGGAATGGGTGATCTGAAACAAACATATCTTCCTATATATTTTTCTTTAAATGTATGGATATATACATACATTTAAAAGAAAAATATTTGGATTGGATTAGAGTTTCCACTAGAACTAATGGAGGTTCCGAGTGGCGACTTGCGACCGGGAAACCGGGAATTTAATTTAAAAGCCGGGAATCGACTTGACTCAAACTAGACTATCAAAAATTCTACCGAAAAAATACGAGAAATGAGCGCTTTCTTTTTAAGAATCAAAAAGAGATCTTATTATTTGATTTAAAGAATGTAACGTTTCTTTAATCTAATTCTCAAAATATATATAAATATACGTCATGAGAGGAAGAGTTTTTTTTCCATCATAAGAAAAACGTTTTGCAAATTTGTTGCCCTGTGAGATTTTTTGACCTGACACAAATTTGATAATCAAATTGATGGAAGCCCAAACCTACAAAAAGAATGATTATTTTCATTTTTCCAAAAAAATGTATTTATCACGTTTTATTTTCTTTTCCTCATTTATCTGACTTGGGACAGGGAATTTCAGAAAATAATTATAGTTTTTATTCTAGGGCAGGGAGTTTCAGTACAGGGATATTATAATTTCACTTGAAACAGGGAATTTCTGATGTGGAACGGGAACTTCCGGATTTTGAAAAGAGAAATTTTGAAAGATCAGTCCTCCAATTCAAAATTCGTCACAATTTTGAAGTTCCCTCTTAATTTCAAATAAAGAAAGTACTTCAAGTAGTCTTTAGAGTGGAAGTAGTATTCCGAAGAAGAAATATTTTTGAATTATGATAGAAAGCTCTTTTACATTGTTCATTGCAAATTTATCCTTTGCTACTTAAAAAATCAACTTCTTTGTTAAAAATTTAAACATGTTTGTTGAAAATCAAAGTTTTTTGGTAAAGTTGCAGTATTTCTATTCGAAACTCACCTCCGGTAGAAATTGTTACTACTTTGTTGAAAATCAATTTACCTTTTTTTGGTGAAAATTCAAGTATTTAGTTGAACATTGATTTTCTAATTTGAAAATTGATTTATTTCTTCGAGAATTTATGTACTTCGTAGAAAATTTGCCTTTTTTGTAGAAAATTTGCCTTTTTTGTAGAAAATTAATCTTCGTGGTTTGAAATTAATCTTTTTGCTCAAAATACATCTATTCCCGTTGAAGATTCATCATTATACCTGGAAATTCGTGAACTTGGTTGAAAACCAATTACTTCAACTGGAAATTTAACTTTTCATTCTCAGTGAAAAATTGATCTATTTTAGTTCAAAATTCGACAATTTGGTGAATATTTGTCTTTTTGGCTAGAAAATTCAATTATTTCGTTAGTTTTACATATTTTGTTAAAAAATCGATTTTCTGGTAAGAAAATGATCTTTTTCGCTGGAAGTTGATATTATTCTTGAAAAATTATTCTTTGTGGTTAACCATTTAATTTGTACAGTTAAACATTCTTCATTTTAGTCGACGAACATTCATCTAGTTGAAAACTCTTATGTTTGATTCAAAATTAATTTTTGGTCAAAATTGAAATATTGAAGTTGAATGTTGTAATTCAGAAGAATTCGTCTTTCTGGTTCAAAATTCAACTACTTCAGTTGAACATTTACAATTTCATTTGATTCTTCATCGTTTTGTGTACAAATGTAATGAATTGTTTGAAAGTCAGCTTTTTGTTTGTTAAAAGCTAGTTTTTTCGTGTTATAATTAATTTGTTTTTTCAAATGAAAATTTAACTTGTTCCAAAGGAAAATTTCATAGTTTCAGTTAATAATTCATTGATTTCGTTAAACAATCAATTTTTTCAATTTCAAATTTGAGTATTCAAATTTTCGTTAACACTTTATCTTTTTCAGTAGAAGTTAATTTATCCGTTTGAAAACTCAACTCCTTCAGTTGGAGATTCTTTGTTTTTTTTTTATAAAACTCTTATGCTTGGTTTGAAATTGGTTTTTCAAATTAAAAATGTTACTCTTCCATTTTTGGTTAAAAATAATTGTTTTTCGAGTTCGAAATTAGACTATTTTGTTTAAACATTTATTTTCTCTTCGAAAATCATTCTTTCTATTCGAAAACTAATCTTCTTGTATGAATATTCACCTTCCTTATCTTTCCAACATTTTGCGAGAAATTTTTTTCCAATATTCTTTTTCGCTAAAGTGACAATTTCCAATATAGAAGAATCTTTAGTCGACAGACCTACATGATTATACCAGGATGAGTTTCTTACATTTACTTTTCAAACTTGACTTGAAATTTGATTATAAAAATTGTTTGCTTTATTGAGAATTCGTATTTTCTGTTCCGTACACGTAGAAGTTTTCTCTTAATTTCAGATTTCTCTTTAGTGAAAGTTAATTATTTTGTACAAATTTCGACTAGCTCTTATTTGATCAGTTTGTTAGAATTTTTAACAGATTCCTGCAGGAGACTGGTGACCTCCTCAGTGTGCAACTCAATCAATAATAATTCGTTTACGATGATACAGCATATAAACTAATTATGCTTATCCTGAAAGGGAATTGGCTTAATGGTATAATAATAATAATAATAATAATAATAATAATAATAATAATGATTGGAAATTGAAGTGTTCCAGTTAAATATTTATTGTTTTAGTTGGAAATTCATCTTCTAGGTTTGGAATTTAACTGCTCTGGTTAAAGATATATAATGTTATTTAAAAACTCATAACATTATTTGAAAGATGAACTATTTCGTTGGAAATCGGTTTTTTTTTTGTTATCGTAAACTGATTTTTCTAATTGTAATTTTAAGTGCTTCATTTTTGGTAAAAGGAAATTATGTTTTTTTGTTCAAAGTTTGAATTTTCTCGTCAAAATGTGAATACGTAACTTCTAGTTGATCGGGAAAATTAAAAAACTTGACCGTGAAGAACCGGGAAATGACCGGAAATTTGAAATCGTCTGTCGAATCGTCACCCTGAAGTTGATCATAAAATATTCAAGAGCAGATAAAAAACGCAGGATCGGAATTTTTGTCTTACAATTTTACTTGACATATTAATCAGAGGATAAAAGAGAAAAAATTGGTATTCTGAGAAGACTGAATTCTATAAGACAGATTTGAAAGTAATTCTCCTAAAAAAATGCTGAAAAAATGTTTCAATTGTTTTATGAAATTGAAGCTTCAAAATAATTCTTTTGTACTGGACAAATGAATGAAATGGTTTCTTCAAATCTATTTATATTTTCTCTATTGATCGGTTATCTAATTCTAGAAGAGAAGTATTGTGCCATATACATTATACATATTCCTTTTGTGCATATATAACTGTTACAGCCTAGAGTAAAGTTATAGAGTTTCTTCATCTAACACAAACTACGGTTCACAAGTTCATAAGTTCCTCGACGTCCTTATTAATTACAGTCGAGGCAAGTAGTTTATATAGCTGACACAAATAAGTATTCCTTATTATTAGAAGTCACTTTAAGCTTGCCTCACATATTATAAACTTTCTAACAAAACAAACCAAAAATTAAAATTATTTATGAATTAAGTTTTAAAATCCTAATCTGATTATAGTATATCTATTTTGGTGGTTAGCAAAGGCAGGATTCTTATTTTCTTGATTTTTTTTTTATCGAACATAGAAAGATTTTCTTATTCTTACAGATTCCGTTGGTTTTACAATAGAAAAATTCCGAACTGAATCAGGTTCGAAAACAAAATCTGAGAACAAAATAGGTAGCGAAACAGAATTTGGATTGGAATTTTGAACAAGGAGTTTGAAGCAGAGTTTCAAAAATCATTTTTGGAAAGATTCAATACCAAAGTTGAAACTAGAGTTCGTAGAAAAATCTCACAAGTGAATTCTAAACAAATGTGCACAAGAAATAGCAGGGTGGCGACTTGACCGGGAATCCTTTTAAAAAACTGGATATTTACTCGACTCAATCCAGATAATGAAAAATTTCATCGTAAAAATACGAGGAATTACCGCTTTCTTTTTATGAATTCAAAAGAGATCTTATCATTTAATTTAAGAAATGTACCGTTCCTCCAATCTGATTTCTAACCTTTTAAAATATATTTATACTTTTTGCGAGGAAGAATTACTATTTTTTTCATTTAAAGAGAAATCATTTGCATATTTTTCAAGAAGGTACTTCAAAGAAGAATAGAAGAGATATTTCTGAATTATAATATAGATAGATTGTTTTTTTTCGAATTCATCCTTTTTTATTTAAAAAATCAACTACTTGGTTAGAAGTTGAACTTTTTTTTGGAAACCAAATTTTGTTGTTGAAGGTGCATTATTTTATTATGAAATTCACCTCTAGGTGAAAACGTAAATACATTGTTGCAAATCAAATCATCTTTTTTATTGAAAATTCGAGTATTTAGTTGAACATGCATTTTTGAATATGTAAATAAATTATTTTTTTGAGAATCTATGTACCTTGCTGAAAATTCGCCTCTTTGTAGAAAATTATCCGTTAATGAAATATATCCGTTCCAGTTGAAGATTCATCATTTTACCGATAAATTCATCTGTTCAGTTAAAAATTATTTTCTCCAACTGAAAATTCAAGTGTTCCATTTTTAGTGGAAAATAAATCTTTTCTAGTTCAAAATTTAACAACTTGGATGAAAATTTTTCGTTTCGAATAGAAAACTCAATTTATTTACATGAAATTCACATATTCTGTTGAAAAATCGATTCTTTGGTAGAAAATTATCTTTTTCTTCGGAAGTTAATTTTCTTGTTTATTATTTGAATGTTGAAGCCTACATTGATACTATTCCATTTTGGTTGGAAATTATTATTTTCATAGTTCGAAATTCAACTATTTTGTTGACAATTTGTTTATTTTGATTGAAATTTAATTTTTGGTAACAAAATTCAATTATTCTAGTTGAAGGTCCATCATTTCAGCTAAAAATTCGTCTTTCTGGTTTGAAATTCAACTACTTTAGATGAACATTTACAATTTTCTTTGAAAATTCGTCATTTTAATTAAAAATGTACTAATTTGTTTGAAAGTTAATTCTTTTTTATTATAAGGTTTACATCTTCTTGTGTAAAACTTGATTTATCTGTTTTAGGATGTAACTTTTTTAGTTAAAGATTCTTTGTTTTAGTCGAAAACTCTTTTTTTTTTTTGTTTTGAAATTCGTTTTTTAAACTAAAAATGATACTGTTCCATTTTCGGTTGAAAACCAATATTTTTCAGTTCGTATTTCAAAAATTTTGTTCGAACATTGTATTTTTTGACATGAAATTAATCTTTGTATTTGAAACTCAATATTCTTGTTTGAATATGCACCTCCATGGTTGAAAATTGGAAAGATCCAGTTAAATATTTCTCATGTTGGTTGAAAAAAGACTTTTTGTGTGGAAAATTAGAGTTTTTTTTTCAAAATTGATTTAATTTCCAATGTTTGATCTCTTGTAAATGTGTGCTTTTTGCGACAAATATGAATATGTTACTTTTAGTTGACCGGGAAAATTGGAAATCTTGACTTGGAAAAACGGGAATTTGAAATCGTCCGTCAAATCACCACCCTGAATTGTAACGTTTATATGATGAAATACAATTTCAGAACCTTGTTTTTGAGCCAGATTTTTATAAAATATAATTTTTGAAATTTGAAAATTGCAATTCGTAATTTAAAATCACAATTTTAAAGCTGGTCTTGTAAACTGGCAATTATGAATGAAATTGTAGACAGTTTGAAAAATTTATGAAGTTGTATGAAAATTCAGGATTTCTAAATAATTTTGTGAATATTTCAGATCTCCTGATATTTTTGAGATCTTCGAAATAACTTTGGAATATTCTGATTCATGAAATTGATATTTCGTGAAGTTTTGGAATACCTAAATGTTCTTTAGGAAATCCTCCTTCTGATAAATAAATAGTATTTATTAAACAAGAAGTTAATGAATTAATTTCTCGATTGTCCTTTTCTGGATAACAAATTATAATTGAATTGTGTAATTTTAGGTAAAGGAGCTTGCCCTTTGAGGCAATTTCGATGTGCAAATGAGAGATGCATACCAGTGTCTTGGGTCTGTGATAAATTTGACGACTGTGGTGACAACTCGGATGAAGAATGCAAGGGTAAGGCTTCTGTTTTCAAAACATAAGTAACACCGTCTCACGAACAAGAGCATACCATTTTTATCAGCAACATTACTCCAAGAATGAAGATATTTCAAGTGGAGAATGTATTAAAACTTACAATTGAATTTTTCCATTGCTATTTTAATTTTGAGAATATTTCTATGTTCAATATTCTTCTAATTTATGTATGTTACAGAAACTTGTATTTGAAAAAGAGGTTTCCAATTTTTTATTTCCCAAATACTATCTTTTTATGTCGAATACATACCTTCAAACAAGCTTTAAACTTAAAATCGAGTTTAAAATCTTTTTCCTGAAACTGAGTTCTAAAAATTAGATTGAAAAAAAAAAACCCTAGAGCTTCTGGAAATAACTTCTTTGAATATTACGTTCAATATTGAAACCGGAGATTTCATCATAAACGATGATAATGTTGCATCAAGAGTTTATTAATAAAAAGATGAAGGAATTCAAGATTAGATGATAATATTATCTTACTATTACAAGGTTACTTGTACCACGCATTTAATTACGTAAAGTAATCGTTATCACTATTCAGTGTAAATCTTGCTAAATGCATATTAACTCGGTAAATCCATATCACCTCTGAGCTTCTGAACTTCCTGGTAATCAAAATGTCTTGTACAATCTTATAATGAGAGACTTCGAGGGGTGATAATCTGATTTCATTTTTTCCTTAGAAATTTAAATTTTAAGCTGCGTTAAACTGCTTGTAATTTTATTGGAACAGGAATTTTTTTTCTAAAGGAAAGAAGAAAAAATCTTCCTTCTTCCTCATTTGTTTTCTATTATCTTTTAAATATGAAAAGTCTGAAAAGTGTAGATGGAGATATCAGAAGATAAAATACCGAAGACATAATCTGGCATAGTATACTTTGTAATGGTGACAATTCTACCTCTCTATAATTTTCTGCGGTAGAAAATCCACACTTTTTATTGGAAAAAAAATGTTCTAAAATGGAAACATTCGAACCATAAAATTTAACTCGATCAACGATTTTTTATAACCCTCTCTTGCTTCCCTTCTGATGGTTTCGATAGCTGTAAAATTTATGTTCCAAATATCGATGGGTAGTTTAATCGAAGGTAAAAACAAATTTCCATCATAAACCAGGCTCTATAAAAATAGATTTAACCAAATTTCCGATTGTTGTCTTTTATTATTTTGCGTACAAAGGTTGCTATCGGAAATAAAAGGATACGTTTTCATTTAGTAATAAAGAATAACTCGTCATTCAGAATATCGTTTTCCACCTAATTTCTGGAGAGTGCTCCTGGAAATTTTTGATTAGGAGTGCCTCGTTTTTATGTCGGATTTATGGCTATATATGTATAAAGCTGCACGTAAAACGTACATTCATATCTTGTAATAAAAGGCCAAAATGGTCGTCCATAAAGTCGATCTGACCTAAGCGAAATAGATGGACATGTATACTAGGGTGACACAAAAGATTTTTTCGACTTTTTATGCAAAACGCCCGGAAATTTGTTCGAATCCACAAAAAAATGAACGCACTTTTTTTTCTTTTTTTTTTTAAATAATATTCAAAGGTGGCGCAAGTACCATGAAGTTTAACACGTATTTCCCATAATAAAAAAAGACGTTTTGTAAATTTTATTCAGAATATTCGATATTAGGTGAATCGAGTTCGAAATTCACCATTTCTTTTCACGATTAGTCACAGAATGGGAATAAAACATTACTTTTCAAAGATCACCCCCATAAGTGTGTTTTCTAGGGTCCCGAAAAAACACCATAAGTGAAAAAAATGGGTTTTTCGAGTTTTTGGCGCTAATTATGATTTTTCCTGCGTTTTTTAACAAAGATTGTTTTTCATACACGAAATACTACTTCATACTGATAATTCGATGTTTATTAAAATTTTTTAAACTACTCATTATTGTTTTTAGCAGCTTTCTCTTAGAAAAGCGTTACAAAGTCAAGGTTTTTTCTGGATTTTTCAACTTATTTTCAATGTTTCAGTTAAACCGAGGTAATAATCAATTAAAGTTAATAAGAATAATTGTTTGAACAATTTGTTATTAATTATAACAATATTCTCTTAGAATAATGCGACAAAGTTGCGGTTTTTTTTAAATTTTCAACTTTTTGTCCACTTTTCACTTAAAGTAAGTAATTATTTAATTTATTTTAGCAAAAATAATTGTGTAAAGAAATGGTGAATGCTTATAGCTA
>WSXT02033710.1:0-13620 GCA_011762715.2 Neuroterus valhalla
CAGAAATATTCTGTTATGGTTCGTTATGTGGGGAAGGGGGGTTCGTTTAGAGGCCCTTAAATCCGTTACGCAATTTAAGTATGGTCCCTCATCTAGTTTTGTACTGCAACCCTTCATATTCATCTTCCATGAATCCAATATCCTCGAAAGATTCGAGAACTGTTCTTGAGAAGGAAAATGACCTATCTGCGACTCCAAGTGCCTTGGATCTGATTTTGTCTTGAAATGCAAATTCCTTTCTTCAAATCTGAAAAAATAAACCCTCATTGTCTTGATTATTTATTTTCCGGACTCAGTCAGACTAATCCGATCCGAGCAATGTTGTAGTATCATGCGGTACAATGTACATGGAAGGTTACATCCTTAAAAGGTAACTTGTTCAGAAGGTATCCCTAAGGCCAAGCGGCCAGTTTCCACTAGCTGGCATGGTACGTTCGCACGACAAAAGCTGGTACGAACTACAAGTATTTGCGACAAAAACAATTATCCCTTAATTGCGATACTCCACCGATTTTAGAACAAATAATAGGCGATACTCGATGGTTGATTCATAAAGATCAATTTACTCCAGCCTCTTTTCTAGCTTTTTCAGAATTACACCATTTTCAACTTGAAAATTTAATTCTTCAGAATTTTAACGAAAATTAAAACTCTTGCAATGTTTTCCAATTCCTTCCTTGAAAATAAAAAAGTATTAGAAATGGTCTCTTTGAATCAGTCGAAAATAAGTTCTTCAAATCGGAAAACTAGTATCAAAAATATTTTAAACTCAGAAAAGTGAAAGAACTTTAAAGTAAAGAACTTTAAGTTGAAAAAAAATCGGTTTCATAACTTTTAGTATAGAAAGAAATGCGCCAAAGACTGCATCTATAAAGGAGGTGATAAGTGTTGCAATTTTTTCTCTCATCTCATGGATTCCCTACTGAGAGTTCATTCAATGAATATTAATTAGTCAAAACTATATTTGCCAATGGCGAACCATTCCCAACAAAAAAAAAATGAATGTTTAACCAAATAGTGGAATTTCCAACTGAAAGAGAACTAGATACATGAATTTGCAACCAAAGAGTTCATTTTTCAAGGAAATGAATTTTTGACTAAAATAATTGATTTTCGAAAAAGAGGAGTTTTTGAACGTAAAAGATAATCAGAAAAAATTTGTACGAATTTCCAACCCAAGAGTTGAATTCTCAATCTTATAAAAGAAGGAATTTTCGAAAATAGGGTTCGACAGTTCTAAACCAAATAGAAAATTTTCTTTTGATAAGAAAGATTTATTTTCAACCCGGAAATACAAATGTCTATCCAATAATTATGACTGTGGTGCCACAAATGATAATTCTTCAATAAAATAGTTGCATCATCAACGTAACCATTGTTTTTTTGAAAAAAAAGAATTATTTTCCATTTGTTTCACCAAATACTTAAATTTGTGTGTCAAAGACATTTTTCTCCAAAGACATTCGAATTTGCAACAGAAAAGATGAATTTTCAACCAAAAAGATCAATTTTCTACAAAAAAGATGAGTTTTCCACTGAAAACATGAACCTCTAACCAAAAAGTTTCATCTTTTACTATGAAAGATGCATTTCTAACCAAAAATACGAATTACCTACGAGACAGATGAATTTGTAACCAAAAAGATGAACTCGCAAACAAAAAGAAGAATTTTCGACCAAGAAGATAAATTCTCGAATGAATCTTCAACAAATTGTTGTATCCTGAAGGCAAAAAAGACAGACTATCTACAGAAGAGTTCAATTTTTCAAACCAAAAATACATTTTTGTATCAAAAAGTTAACTTTTTAACAGATAGCTCAATATTCAAAAGGATACTTTCATTTTTGACAGAGTAGTAAATTTTTCTTCCAACCCAAATTGATTTGCTCTCATAAATATGAATATTACAGGAAAAAAGTTAAATGTCAACAAAATGTTGGATTTTTAAAACCAAAACAATAGGCGATAGCCGATGCTTTATTCCTAAAGATCACTTTACTGCAGCCTCCTTTTTATCACAAACTACTAATATTGAATTGTTGAAGTTACCGTAACCTGTTTCAGTATTTCTTGTTTTGAACTCATAAAAAAACTAACCCATTTTAAATAGCTGGAAACATTCAAAATTTGATTGTTTGGAATTTTTATACAAAATGGAACTCATGCATTTCTTTCCACTTTTCCTGAAAAATGAAAATCCGATTAGAAGTAGTCTTCTTGGATTAGTCGAAATTCAGTTTCTCAAATAAAAAATAAACATTTCAAAAATACTTTAGACTAAAAAGAAATTTTCAAAAGGAATCAGAGTTGCTATTGTTCCTTAAATCTCATAGATTCCCTACTAAGAGTCCATTCACTGAATATTAGTTGCCAAAAAATTATTTGCCGATGGCAAACCATTTTCAACGAAAGAAATGAATTTTAAACTAAATAGTTGATTTTTTTCAAATTCTTTCAAACTGTGGAATTTCCAACCCAAAAAGACAGTTGAATTAATAAAAAGTCAAATTTTCATAATGCTCATGAACTCTCAACTAAAAAGGATGATTTCAAACTGAAAAAAAACCAATATTGAATTGGAAATATCAATTTTGAACCAAAAATGGATTAGTTAAATTTTAAGAAACCCATTCAAATTGAAGGTAATATTTGGAAGAATTAAAAAAAAGTGAAAAAAATCCAAAAACGCATTGAAGTCTTAAAGCTGAAAATTGAGTTCAGATGATATTCGTAGAAATTCAAATTTTTTTCATCAAATGCCTCAGAATCCAAAGTGAGTTGATAATACAGCAGGATGCATTGAGAACAAATTTTTAAAAAACTGAACTGCGTAAATTTAGAAGAATTGAACTGAATTAAAAAAATTGTGGGATTCAAAAAGAATCCAAGATTCTAGGAAACTCTTTACAATAACCCAAAAATTTATTTAAATCCCTCAAAATCATTAATATCCTTGAAAATCCATTTGAATTTTGTAAATCTCTTGAAAATGTTTCGAATCATACGAAAATACCCTAATGTAATTCAAAGCCTTTCAAGTACCTTCAAATGATTAAAATCAATTGAACATTTCTTGAAATGTTCAAAAATCCCTATAAATCTTCTGAATCCTTCGGAATTTTTTTTAATCCCTTGAAACGTTTAAAAGCTCTTACAGAAATTCAATGATTTTGCAAATTTTCTTGTATATCCCTGACTTTTTTCCGATGGACAAAATTTCCTGACATTCCCCTGATTTAATGATTTTCCATTCCACTACCCATAACTAAGTTTCAACACGCTAAGAAATTGCCTTTCAATTATAATTCTACTTATTCCTTAAAAATTTTTGAATAGGGTAACATCAAAATTTATGAAATTCAAAGATCACTTTCAGTAGCTTTTGTTTACGGAAGAAAAACAAAATTAAATTATTAAAAATGAATAAGTTGATTCACTTACATTATTTGTAGAATGACTTACCTATTATAATTCTCTATATCATACTTGAAATAGTGATAAAACCTAATAGAACTGAGAAATTTTAAACATTTAGAAAATATAAACAAAAACTTAACCGCAAAATACCAATTTCAAAACAAAGAGACGGTTTCATAATTCTTCAAATCATTAAAAATAAGTTCCTCAGTCATTAGGTTAAAGCTTTTATTTATGGTTCTGGAATGTAAGAATAATAAAAATTACCTCGGAGGCTCGATATTCAGGAAACCAAAATGTAAACAAAAACTTAACCTCAAAACTGGGATTTCAAAACAAAAGAGCCGGTTCCGAAATTTTCTAAACAATTTTCAAAAATCGCTTTCTCAGCCATAATCAGATATATTTCGCTTTTTCTTCCTCTTCTAGAATGTAAATAACGTAAAGTATAAATTAAAATACCTCGCCAAATGGTGCAAATTCATACTATTTTGACAGCAACGATTTGTGTTCTTAATTTGGAATAATTGTAGTGACCTTTATTGTGTATTCTTTGTTCAAATTCTATTTTCCGCATGTGTCTCTATCTTCCGGTGTACCCGAAGAATGCAAAGGCAAATTTATTTTTACTCCGTACGAAAATAGCCCAGAAAATTACAAAAAATGGAAAAAACGATTATGTATATACTCTTGGCTGGAACGACAGTCGTGCCAACAAAGATGGCGAGTGCTGTTACGAAGGTTATTTTGCGCTGCCAAGAAGCTCAAGAAAACGATGGGCTTGGTAATTTAATTGTTTATAACTTATCAATTTTCCTATCCATTAGTGATGAAGATTCTCTAAGGAAACAAAATTTAGATATATGGGTTTCGAATTGGTAAAAAGTGTTAATTGGAATAAATGAAAATTTCCCAAATGGTCACGACTTGGATTCAAAACGTTGTACAAAGTTGAACATGTTTGGAATCATTTTCTCTCATTCAAACGGGATTGTTCAACATCGAAATTCTAACAGTTAATATACTTCATGAAGAGAATCACAGATCAGGGGGACACATAACCTCAAAATTTAATATTGTTAAAAATGTTTTTGTTCTATTCATTATGAAAATGATAAGATTAGTCAAATTTTTGAATATTACTATTAAAGAAAAATCTTAGTGTTCATTTAAAATAGTAGCTGCATGTAATATTTCTCCAGACTAAAAGGAGTTATTTGTACTTCATTTTCTTCCGCTTTTGATAACAATTATTTTTATTTATTCTCTATCATCAAAGACTTTCTTGTTTCTGAAGGACAATTGTATAAAAGAACGTTTGAATTTTATAAACTGAAAAAAGGATGATTTCTAAAATTTTCATCTAGTTGTAATTGGAGGAATTTTGTTCTTTTTACATTTCATTATATCACGTGATGAGCTATGTGTGATATTTGAAGGGATTGAATATATTTGTTACAAGATTTCAAGGGATTTCTACGGATTCGAATAGATTTAAAAGATTATAATAGATTAAAAAATATGCCCAAATTTTCTAGGGTCAAAAAATAGGTACATATAAATATTAAATGACTTGCAACTGAAGATGTAAATATTTTGATTACAAATAAAAAAACAGCTGATTTTCATAGATTAGACGGTTGGTTTTCAATATTTCATCGTTGATTCCAAATCGTTTTTTAACAAGAAGATTGAGTGGAGAGAATGATGGATTTTTATTTTTCTAATTATTAGCAAGTCCTGTTTTTTGGCAATTAAGTAGAAATTACTATAGAAGAGAATATTAATGGTACTTAACAATGGTATATAATTTATTCATTTATTCCGAGCAAGAACATGTGGAAACTCAGTGTACCCGGAAATTTTTTTTGAAGCAAGGAAACTATATGATCTAATGAATGGTTTTTGAAGGAAGAAATGTTCCATGCGGAAATCATTCTAGAGAAAGTATAAAATCCAAGAATTTCTTCCAAATAGACAAGTCTGCCAGAAAGTCACCTTTTCTACTTTTAATTGAATAATACTAAAAAATTATCAATCTTTTTTTTTAATTTCAGATCTGTCAGAATGCCAGTTGATGCAAGTACCTGATGCTGTTTATCATCTTATGAGACACACAGAATTAAAGAGGTGTGACCTATCCGGAAATGTCATCACGAAAATTCCACCTAAGTTTGCAGTGAAATTTTCCCTGATTACTGGTAGGAGAATAAAATAATTCGAACAGAAATCTTCCAGTAAGAAAATAATTTCTGAATGTACCAATTTTTTATTTATTTCCAGAACTGAACTTGAGCCACAATCAAATGAGCAAATTGCCCGAGGAGCTTTCCGAATTACAAGCTTTAGAAAGGCTCGATATTTCTCACAACACATTTATTAACCTGCCTTCAGTTGCTTGTCGGATACCACAACTCAAACAACTCCTTGCCAACAATAATTCTATTATTGGTAAAAAAAATTATTTATGAAATTTTATTATATTGACCTTGTCCTTTTTTCTCAGCCAACGCCTCCTGCTCGATGAGACACTTTCTTTTCCTTTCCAACTACGTCAGATCTTCTTCGATTCTTTATTTTCTTTCCTTCAGCAACTTCTTCTTTCCCATGACCTTATTTATACCTCTCCCGCATTTTCATTCTTAAAAATACATTGAAAATTGACCCTAGATCTTTCCTTTTTTTCAGAAGTCGACGTTGAAAGGCTGAAACGCTCTCCATCCCTGGGATTCATTGACTTGAAAAATAATCCGCTAACAGAGAGGTTGCACGAGTTGCTCGGATCCTTCAATCAGATACAGATCGAAATTTCGCCACGACAGGTTGAAGACTGGGAAGACCTCAATGTCTGATTTTGATTTTCTTCTTCAAAAAATAGAAGCCGATTAAGGCTGTTATTTAGATCAAAATCTGACTGCATCTGCTCTTGATTTCACAAGAGAAAGAGAATTTTGTAGGAATTATAATTTTATACAGTGATACGGTTAGAACCGAGCCGAAAAATTTTTCATATAATTTTAATGGGATCAATAATTTTACTTTGTTTTACAATTTTGAGAAAGAGCCTTTTCACATTTTTACTGGTAATTTTTACAAAGTCGAAAACTCAAAATTAATCCATCAAATATCATGAGAATTTAATGAATTCGAGTTGGTTCTTCGATTATAAAAGAAGTGGAATTTGGTGAAGATGAACGCCAAAGTAAACCACTGATGATTGTGACTAACAAGTACTTAAAAATTTTTGATTATGTACCTTCGACTGATTCATTACGTACATCGCTATTTCCATGACGAGTTATGCGGGAGTTTCTTGGCTTTAATGGAATTATTTTCGTATAGAGTGTCCAGACGAAGAAAATAAATAATTTTTAATTGAGTGCTTCAAAAAATTAGTTATTTGACCGTCCGTTTAGAATGGACAATTTTGAATGATTCATAATTGAAAGTACAAAATGTTGATGATATCTCTAATGACTGAACAGTTGAAATTTCCAGGTGCTAAATTTTAATTTTAAATGTTACCTTTTTAGTTTTTCCATTCCGTATATTTTTTATTCGTGACTGAAATTTGGAAGCATAAACCACAGTTCAACAATTATTAATTTTAAGCCAAGTTTAGAATCTTTCAATTTCGAATATTTCTGATATTCAAAATATCAGTTTTAAAGTTTTTTTTTTTTAGAAAATGTATTTGAATTTAGGTATACAGTTTGAAATTCTTTAATTTTTGTTCTGTTCGAAGGGTTCGAAAAGAAAAAGATTGATAATTTTTTAGTATTATTCAATTAAAAGTAGAAAAGGTGACTTTCTGGCAGACTTGTCTATTTGGAAGAAATTCTTGGATTTTATACTTTCTCTAGAATTATCTTTGATGAACTTTGGTTTAATTATACGAATATGAATATCCGCCTTGTTCACATTATTCACCCCTTTTTTTAAATGAAACAATCAGTATTGTCACGAAAATACTTTATATGAGAGAGAAAATTATAAATCAAATTTGTACGGAAATTTTCAGAAAGCTGGACACCCTGTAATACCGTTCATTGATTCTTTTCTAAACTAAAACAAAGTTCCGTCATGCTGTGATTAAAAAGATTAAGTGGAAAAATAGTTTGAGTTTTCTCATTGAAATTTAAAACCAGAAGAATGGTAGAGAAAATTAAAAATAGTTCCACCTAAATCTCGTCATTGCTAGCAATTTGGTAATTTTACCAAGCGTAACTCTCGTAATTTGAGATGGTTTTTCTTGTACTATTTTGTAAGACAACTGTTTGATATAAATATAAATATGTATATTTGTAAATCCTTATATAGATAAAAACCTGCCAATGTTCGAAGACCGTTGGTGCCTTTTTACAATGAAAAACAAATACCTCCAATTAATAATTCAAAAAAGAGAATCTTCGAGGTGATTAGCGGAGTTTTAACGAGAAGCTGCGAAGACAGAAATGTCAAATTTTCTTTAGAATTTCGACGGTCGATTTTTATTTAATTTCTACTTCCTGTATTATACTGTATAAAACGCAGCGAGTCAATCTGTATTTCCGATCTAGTCAATACGTTATTTACCTTATTTTAGATTTTCATCGAAAAAACAAAAAAATAAACAAATTGTATTGGTGTAGTACCTATATTTTTTCAATATCAATTAATAATAATTAAATGTATAATGAGTCGTACAGTTAATTATCTACAATACTTGTCAATGGATAAAAAAATCACAAAATATACATACATCGAGTGTTACCCGAAAGATTAGATTAGAAAACCAAAACAGCTCTAATCCTTTTCCTAAAGCCGAGTTTCGAATTAAACTAAAAAAAAAATAAACAACTAAAAAGTATTTCCAGTACTTCAAAGATCATTTAATTGAATACTCAATATTCAATTCAAAATTGTGCAGTGGATTTATTCTAGCTAAAAAAATATTGTCTTCAATTCGGAACTCGCTTCAAGAAATTTCGATGCCAACATAAATTAAATTCCCCGTAGTTTTCTGTCACATTTTTCTCCCCGTTTTCTTTATCAAAACGAGAAAGAGAATCAACTCATTTCCCTTAGAACTATATATATATAACTAAAAACATTCAACTTCGAATAAATTATATAAATCGTGAGTTACAATCTCAAAAACATGAGCGATGTGCTGGCAAAACTGTCCACGAATTATTTTACTATTTATTCTAGGAAGTATATAAAATACAAGGTTTTTTAATGTATAACTGGGGCGAAGCAAAAGGATAAGGGGGAGGGGACATTTTGCATAATTTGCTTCTTCTACTCAATATCTCGACGCATAGCAAAATCTTTTTGCTTCAACAATTAAGTTCATTATTTATAGAAATATATACATTATACACGGAGACTTATATGCACCGATGCCGGATGCAGGACGAATATTTCGATACTTCAATTTTTCTAAAAACCTCTATCGGAGTATAAAAATGACCACTCTGGCATTTACCGTCTAAGTTCAGTAATTGATTGATTATTCGAAAATGTAACTTCATCACTAAGTAATTAATGCAACGCATTTTGAAGGGAATACTAGGGGATTTTGCTTGTTTTTGAAAGTTTAAAGATATTTTAAATAATCTTATAAGATTTCAAAGAATTTTAGGGGATTCCAAGAGATTTTATAGCGATTCCAATTATTCATGGAATTTTGAAGATTCCAAAGAATTTCAAAGGATTTCCAATTATATAGAAGGATTTTAAGGGATTTCGAGGATTTATGACAGTTTTGTGAGTGATTTTTAGGGATATCCGCGGATTTTTAGGATTACAAGGTATTTTCATGGGATTTGGAATATTTTAAGCGGTTTCGACGATTCAAAAGATTCCATATAATTTCAATGACTTTTCCATAATTCCACGGAATTTCAAGAGATTCCGATTAAGAAATATCCACGGATTTCAAAGATTAAAAGATTTTTTTTTTACTTGGAACATTTGAAGCGATTTCGAGGATTCAGAAGATTCCATAGAATTTCAAAGACTTTTACGGGATTAGATTTAAAAAAAGTTTTTTTCTTCAGAAATTGTCAAGGAATATCCACGGATTTTAAGAATTCAAAGATATTTCAATGGGAGTTTGAAGATTTTAAGCGACACCAGGGTCTTGACAGATGTCACAGAATCTCTGAAACTTCTAAGAGATTTCAAATTTTTTTAAGAAAGTCAGCTGAATTCGAAAGAGTTGAGAAGCATTCCAAACTTTTTACATGTTTCAATTGCAACTTTACACTATATTTTTCCCATTCAATTTGGTTTAGTTTAAACGAGCAAGGCCATAGTGGCCTTTTTGAAGAGAAACTCCGTAAGAGGTTTTATTAACTTGGAGGTATTGAATTTCTCGAAATATTTGCCGAAATTACGAGTCTTTTTATCAACTACGCTAGTCGCATTACAGAGAATTAAACTCGAGTTTTTCTTCAAATCGTGCCCTTATGCAGAAAGATTTTTCCATAGAAGAAACCTGCCTACATTGGATAATGCAATCTACATAAATCATCAATTCAAAGCGTGAATATACGTGGAGTAATTAATTTTTAATATATCGTGTCTTATCTATTTATTCAATTGAATTAATTTTCACATAAATGAGTACTTTTAATGAATGATTATACACTAGAGGCAGGTTTTCCAAATTAAAAAACCTTTTTTCAGAAAAGTATAACAGAGAATTAAACTCTCTTATTTCTTTCAATCTTGCCCCTTTATACAAAGGTGCTTTAATAGGAAAAATCTATCCACAGTAGATAATTCAACCTACATCAAACATTAATTAAAAGCAAAAATATACGTAAAATAATCCATTCTTAATTCAATTTATTAAGACACATCTTGTGTTAATCAAATCTATCTACTACATAAATCATTTTTTCTGACTAATGATTAATTATAGGCTGCATTATCCACAGTAGGATGAGTTACTTTGATATGAAAAATTTCTCAATATTTTCTAGTAATTCTAACATTCAACCTGACTAGCGTTGCACTTCGGAATAAGAGGACTTTGTGAGCAATGCGCAATGGCGTTCTACCAAAAAAGGAAGCCGTTTATTTGAATCAAAATCAATTTATCATTTGCCACAATTTTTATTCATTCAAACTCACAAAAAAGTTGTACCGTAAGTCGATTCGTTCAAATGTAAATTAGGGTTTGAATGAAAATTAGGTTTTGAATGATGATTAGGACAAATAATAATTATGGCAAAATAGCAATCCCCGAAAAGTTCCGGTCAAATGGAATTCCTGGCAAATTGATTTTGAGAACTATTTAGCTTCCTAAAGAGAACACACGTGTGCACGAGGAGATGTTTAATGCTGTAAGGAAATTGAAACAAATTCAGTCGTTTGATTTAAGATCTAATTTAAAAGTAGAAAACTGAAAAATTAACGAAATTGTTTATAAAACATTCGAATTAATAGTCAGGATGTGTAGTCATCAGTCAATTTTAAATTCTTGTTTTTTTCTAGAACCACATTTTCTTCCGCGACCTATTTGGAGATGTTTTTTTCTGTTTGTCCTGAAGGAACGTTCATTTAATGTTGATTAGGTGAGAGTAACATTTTTTCCATTCAAAAGGTTGAAAACCTTTGAAATATTCTTAAAAATGAACCAATTTTCAATTGCGAATAGCAAATTGCGATTTATAAAAAAATTGGGATTGCAAAATTTGAAATATTTCAAAAGTGAATAATCCCTCGATAAAAAGTATTGATTGTTTTAAAAGTAAATTTCTATGAAATCGCTTGCATGGCGCAACATGCTTCAAGCTTAAACAAAAATTTTGGAAAAATGCAAGTATTTTTTCTGCTGAAAACAATACTCTTCAGAAGGTATAAAACAAGTTACCTTCGACGTATCAGTTTTCCAAATGGTTTACGATATATGATTTTATTTCGATTTCAAGAAAACATTTAAATTTGCACTATTTTTGCAAAATATTCCTGATTAATTGACAGAATGCCCTTATAATGGCTCATTTTATGAATAATTCTGATAACTTCCAATGCATTCGAGAAAAAATTGTTCAACTCATATAATTAACATAAAAAGAATTAAATTATTAAGATTTTTTTCTCTATGATTTCCCAGTAAACAATAGAAAGAATACCTGGTCTACCAGACACCTTGAGCATTGAATGAATAGTCAAAGATTTAAAAATTGTAAACATTTTCCGAAGAATCTAAAACTTCTGAATCCTCGTGAAAAACTCGTAATTTTCTAAAAAAATAATAGACCATCAGACACTCATTCATACATTTTCTCTCGTTTCTTGAACCTTTCGATATTTACAGGCCTTAGTTTAAAAATGAAAGAGCTCGTTCATGATTTTGAGGAGCTTTTTCAAGTTGTTTGAACAACTTTGCCAAATTCATTCCGTATCTCCGAATATTGCACGAGTCTTTTTTGTTCGAGTGAATTTCGTGGCACGTGGAATAAATCCCAGAGTGAAAAATCTGGTGTTTTAGGGCTGGAATACAAGAAGAGTATCACTTTCCTTAGAGCCGAGCCAGTGGTGCTTCGGTTTCAGTTTTTTTGTTTGTTCGTAGGCCCTGCGGAGATCGCTTGGAGTTTGTGGAGAAACTTTCTCCTTTTCTTTTTTAGTGAATTTATCTGCTTAGTACGTGAATTCCGGTTTTAAGGACTTTCTTTCAATGGCTAGGTGTCGTAGGGACGACACTCGATGTATGTTGTTGGGACGAATCCTTCGATTGGCTGAGACATCCGACGAACTCGCGTCCAACCGTCGCCAGCATCCAATTCTATCATGTAGAGTTCCTCACCATCGTACATTGGTATCGACCCTTCACTAATTCCTGGAAAAGTATCATCATTGTATTACTGTCAGTAAATGCACAATCAAGCGAAGCAAGAAAAAAGTAATATATATTTTTTTTCGATTCCGGAGAGGATAGAAAAGTTGTAGTTAAGGTAAGTTGGAGTAATGAAAAAAATACCGTATTTTGGCACGAAATCTATTTTTAATTGACGTGAAGGTTTCTGAAAAATAGTATTCGAATGAATAATTTAAAATCATAATTTTTTAAAATTTCAGGATGCTTAAAGTTGACTTAGGAACCAGAAAAGATTAATTTTTAACAAGAAAGGTCATTTTGAATCAAGAAAGATGTAAGAACAGATTTAATTTTCGATCAAAGATGATGTTTCAACCAAATAGTAAAATAAAATGAAAATGTATCTACTCAAAGGAGTGGATTTTTTGTACCAAAATGTCGAATGTTTTAGAAAACAGTTGACTTTTAACCCCAAAAAGATAAATTCCGAACGTAAGAGATTATTTCCAGCCTAATAGATAGTTGAACTAAAAAGAAAAAAGACAATTTTCAATGATAAAGTTATTTACGGCTGGAAAAGATGAATTATTCAACCAGAAACGAAAAGTTTTAACGAAAAATATGTTTCAAACACGAAAAATTGATTTGCAACCAAAAGCTGTATTTTCAACCAAAAAGTTGGAATCTCTAAAAGGAAGCGTAAATTTCAACCGATATCGTTTAATTTTCTGGGGAAAAACATGAATTTTCAGGGAGACAGTTGAATTTTGCACAAAAACATATTTTCAAACAAAGAAGAATTTTAAACCAAAATAGATAACTCTTTTTTGATCGGGAATTTGTCCATTATATTAGAAGAGTCATTTTTTTAGGATGAAAATTCAACTATCAGGTTAAGAATACAGCAATCTGGATGTAAATGCAACTTCATAGTCGATTTTTTTTCCCTTAAAATCCAACTGTTTGGTTGAAAAAGATCTTTCGGGCTGGAAAGTTCATCCTTCATGGTAAGAAAGTCATCTTTTTTTATAATTTCTCTTAGTTGAGAAAAAACTTTTTCGGTAAAAATTCAACCGTCTTCTGGAAAATTGATCTCCTGGGTTCGAAAACTCAACTATTTGGTTAAGAATTTATTTCCCTCGGTTGAAAATAATGAACTTGTCAACTTTTGGAACACTTTTTATGTATAAAAAAATTATTATCAATAAGAAATGTATCATGCAATGTAGCAAAAACATTATTCTTCTCCTTCTTTTTAAGTTAAATGACAATTTACTACGCATACAAATTTTTCTACTGCTGCATATCCTTCCTTAAAGTAAAAGACGCGTGTCTCAGGTCTGAAGTTGCAGAATTGTCCTTTTTATTCGTGATCTGATTAGCTGAA
>WSXT02033732.1:0-13619 GCA_011762715.2 Neuroterus valhalla
TTCTCGCGTGTATTCGGCCCTAACTGTTTACATTTCAGCTCCCTCGATCCTGTATGAAGGCCGTCGATACCCATGCCTGAAGCCGTTATAGGATCGGGGTTTCAGTGTAGTAGAATCTTCAGTCGGTAAAGTTACATGATTTTTTGATCTTCAAGCTGAACAGACAAATTTTCAACTCGAAAGAGGATACCTCCCACAAAAAAGAATAATTCTCAACAATATGCATAGACTCGCAACAGAATAGTTGCACTTTTTATCAAATCAAAAATATAATGCCTAAATCAGCTTAAAATAACTGTAAAAAAACAACAGCAACAAAGAAAAACGAATTTTCAAACAGTTCAATTTAACCAGAGAATACTGGTTTTCATCAGGATAATACAATCCTCAACAGATGATTTTCTAACGAGGAATTTGATTTTGAATCATGAAAGATTCAAATGTCTGCCAACAAATATGCTGCGCTCAAAAAAACAGTTCCCGTCCAATCACTGAAGTTAAGCAGCGTTGGACGTGATTAGTACTTGGATGGGTAACTATCCGGGATACCGCGTGCTGTTGGCATGTTGGCGGGAGGCTGATGTTCTTCCGTGTATTCAGCGTAACCAAATATGATTCTTTTGAGTTACGCTTGCCCCCTTAGGGATCATGGCTCAATGGTACAAAAAAAATCTGCCCGCTGCGCGGCACAGTGGTCCGGAAATGGATTTTCGCGGACAAATTCGCATAGAGGTCGTACTTTTCAGCTGATTTCAACTTTTTTTAAATAAATACTCAGCATTAAATTTCTGATAAACGCAAGTTGAGCGATTTTCCATTTTTCGTTCAGACAAATTCCTGCGTCAATAAATATGTAGGAAAAAGTAGGAAATGTCAAATCATTATTTTTTATTGAAGTGGAAACAACATGACTATACTCTTAATCATCGAAATTGCATGCATGAATATTAACTAAATGTTAACAAATAGATGTTTCAGTGATATTAATTTTACCTTTTGATTATTAACTATAATTTTTATTAACAAATCATATGAACTAATTGTCTAAATAATAATTTTTCATCCGAATTTTGTTGTCCGCAATCATACACTGCTGCCAAAACCTGTTGGATGCAACATTTCTTCAAATGTTATCTCTTAATTGTTTACCGTAATTGTTATTAACAAATTCCAAAGAAAAAATTGACTTCAATAGCTTTCTTAAAATTCTGTATAAACCATCATCGAGGTGGTTTTACGTTCAAAGATTCAAGGTCTTTCGCACTCGAATTCCACTTATTGTTGACAAAATCAGATTAAAACCTTTCGCGAATCTACGTCTTATTCTCAATTAAACTTTCAAAGATATGTTTGACATTGCACAAAGGAAACGAAACGGAACAATAGTTAAACGTATTAGCTCTTCAGGCTTTTTTGTTTTGAAATTCTATTTTGTTTAAGTTGAGTGTTTTGCTTCACTATGCTATGCTGATGCTGCTTTGATTTTTCTATTGTGAGCATAAAAATGACAGTAAACAATTGTGAGGTTATATTTATAACAATTTCGTATCCCTTAGACTTTACAGCACTGTATTTCGAAAAAAAATAGTTTTCATGGAAAATTCTTATGTGGAGAATTTATTTTCGTAATTCGTTAATAACAATCACAGTAAACAATTAGGAGGTATCATTTGTAGAAATGTTGTATCCAAAAGGCTTTGGCAGTAGTGTATGATTGAGGACAAAAAAATTCGGATGAAGAATTTATATTTGGACAATTAGTTTATATGATTTGTTAATAAAAATTATAGTTAATATTCAAAAGGTGAAATTTATATCACTGTAATATCCATTCGTCCCTAATCATATCGTGTGATTGAGGAAAGAAAACTTCCTACAAAAGCAAGTACATTTTGAATATAGGTTGACGTATTTCGTTTATAACAATCATAAACATTATTTTTCATAACTTTTCTCGGATTATATATTACTTTCGTTTTCATTTCCAAAAAAAAAAAAAATAAAAATTGCGCTGGTAAGAAGGGAGAAACCACATATTTGTTTATAAAATTTGTTGGAAATAAATGATTTGTTTATTAAACAAATATTCACATATAATTAATAATTATGTATAGTTATTTGTTTCCACTTCAATAAAAAATAATGATTTCACATTTCCTACTTTTTCCGTCATATTTATTGACACAGCAATATGTTTGAACAAAAAATGGAAAATCGCCCACCTTACGTTTATTAGAAATTTAATGCTGTGTATTTATAAGAAAAACTTGAAATCGGGTGAAAAGTACGACCTCTACGCAATTGTCCGCGGAAATCCATTTCTGGGCCACTGTGCGCGGGCACATTCTCATCGCGCGCTTGACGCGCGGCCCGCTTCGCTCGCAAGTTTGAGCGCGCCGATGGTGCGCGTTTTTAGGATCTCGCGCTTCGCGCTCGGCATTTGCACCTCCCTACAGTTGTATAATAAGCTTGTGAAACTCAAAAAGGGAATGTCGACTAATTTAATTTAATGAGAGTAAATTCTCCTTTGTTAAAGCTTCTCCGGCTTTAACGAATACATTCTTATCGCTTGTCTCGTGCTCCGCACTCGATCAAAGTTTGGCCCAAACGGTGGAGAAGTTTTGGTGCCTGATTTTTTTCACATGTTGTGTAGTTTTTCTAGAAATCCCATTTTCTAATTTTCAATTTCATGCTTTACGATTGAAACAAAAACTACTTGTCCATTGGGAAAAATTCCAACAAATTCTACAGATATTTTTGGGGTGAATAACTCTTCTCTATCGATCTTCTGTGTGCGCCTTAGTCTTTTTTTCAAAAATTTTATAACTTCATTTTTATAGTTATTTTTCCTGATTGAAATGAATTTATCTCATGGTTTTTTATAAACGGAGCCAAAACTACTCGTCCTATCAAAAAAGTTAATTCTACCAACTTTGTAGATCTTTTTTTGGTGCACAAGTTTAGTTCATTTCTATTCTCCCGTACCTTGCATAGTTTGACCAAGGAATGAATCTTCCTATTTTTAATTATTTGTTGTGCGACCAAAATTTGGATTCTCGATTTTTTGGGAAAAGTCGAAGAGTTTCCCCAAAAACAAACATTTTTTCCCTTGAACTTTTTTTCATATCTTGCGTTGTTTGGCTAAAAATTGTCATTTTCTTTTATACTTTTGAATTTGAAATGTCACAACTCTGACAATTTCGTTTTTATAAAAGAAAATCATGAGGATAAATTGTTTTACTTTTTACTTACTACAAGAAACCGTACTTGAAATTTTGATTTTTCATCCAAAATAGCTGGTTAGCGAACTTGGCTTGTCTTTTTGGTCCCTCAAAATGGGTGCCAAAGCACCGTCTATTATGATCATTCTTTCAAAAGTTATCGAGTTCACAAATTATTCTCCATTGTTTTTTGTGTGATCGAAATGGGAATTTTCGAATTTTTGAGAAAATTCAGAAAGTTGTATTCACGATCTTGTAGGGCTTCCAAGAAGAAATATTTTTCTTCTTTGACCATCTTTTCAATCTTGCGTTATTTGGCTAAAAATTCTCAATTTTTAGAATATTTTTTAATTTTGAAAAAGCTAGAACTCTCACAATTTTGTTTTTATGAAAAAAATTATAAGGAGAAATTGTTTCTCTTTTTACCTACTACAAGAAACCATACTTACAATTTTTAAGTTTTAGGAAAAAAGCTTAAAATATTTTTAAAATGTCCCCCTCTTTGATTATTCATCTAAAATAGCTGGTTTATGAACTCGACTTGTCTTTTTGAACCCTCAAAATGGGTGCCAAAGCACGGTCGAATATGATCATCCTTTCGGAAGTTATCGAGTACACAGATTACAGACTGCTGACTACAGACAGACAGAAACCTTCTCAGAAACCAACTTTGATGAAGAAAAAGAGGAAAAGGTAAATATTTATACTGTAATATTAGAAAATAATGTATTGATTTCAAGTTGGAAGTGAATGATACAGTTTCATTGCCTCATTGGAGATTTTCTTCTCAAAGAGATTTAAATCAGTATGTATCTTCAACAAATCGAAAAAATATAGGTCATCTTTTCATAAATTTTTACGGCATTTCTTCTACTAATCAATCAAAAAGTTCGAGAGTAATTATTATTCGTATGGAACATAAAGAAGATGTAAATAAATTTTATTAGTTTGTTTGTTTCTCCACATTTTAAACCAGTTACGAAAATAGTTCACGCGCATTTGATGTGTTTTGGGTATATCTAAAGTTAGTGCTCTAAAGGCGCTTTGGTGAAACCGATTCCGTATTGTAATGGAAATATTTTTCGCATGGGTGCGATAACAAAATTTTTATATGGACGAGTAGATTTCGATTCTTATCGAACTTTTCCACAACTGCTATATTTTACCACTTCCATGAAGGAGTAGGGGCACATTTTGTGGTATATAAGGCGAAAAGACTACAGGAATATTTAGTATTTCTATTACACAGCCTAAAACAATTTCGTTAAAAAGTTTTCAATCATCAGCAGTCATGAGATTCCTAATGTTTCTTGTTTTCCTTTGCTATGTTCTTTTGGACGTTGCTGATTGTTATGATTCCAAAGACGAAGCTATGAGTGAGTTTAAGAACATATTTTATGAATAATACGAGAATATCGAATTTGTTGAGCAAGAGGTAAATAAATCATTTCATGTTGCGAGAATTAACATACGGCACTAGGATGAGTTAGATTTTGAGATTTCAGACTTGAAAGTGTTTCAAAAGATATATAATTGTACAAATTTTGAGCGGCCTAATCACATCTTAAATCATTGAATTTTGTTATAGTCTAAATTCTAGTTAACTTCGGCCCTATGTATTTCATCAATTCTGCTTTCAGAAAACAATTTTTTTATATCAATTTGGAAAAATCAATGAATTAATCATGTTATAGATTTAATACTTTCTCGATGATCTATTATGATGGAATGAGGTATTTCGGGTTTCGATCGTGTACAAACTACAACAAATTTGTCGACGTTCTGCGGACGTTACAGATCGCATCTTCAGGGCTGGCCTGAAACTGACTTTTTTTAGGTGTGGTGTTATTATATATGTTCACAACGACGCCTGTGATTGGTCGAAGATTCCAATGTCGGGATTGGTGGAATCTGATTGGTCAATCAGTTAAGCCGGGAGAACGGAAAGCCAAATTGGATTGGTATTATATCCACTGTCCCTATTCAGATTATTAGGGTGTTTTGAGTTTTCGATTGCTTCTCTATGCCTCCTTGGGAAAATATCGTTCGTTTTTGTGATGACGGTTGCTCTTTCAAATGAAATGCTGTGTCCTGTTCCAATATGATGCTCAGCTAGTGCTGATTGCGTGAAATGTTTCAGCCTGACTTTACTCTCATGTTCCTTTATGCGTTGGCTCACTGCTCTACCGGTTCCTCCAATATAGACTTTGCCATAGGAGCACGGGATTTTGTATACTCCTGGGTCACTGAATGGTGCTTTTTTGTCTTTTGGATTGTTGAGAAGTAACCCTATTTTTGCAGGTGGTTTGAATATGGTTTGGATGTTGTGTTTGATGAGAATTCTACCTATTTGTTCAGTGATACCTTGGATGTAGGGTAGGGTGGTGGTGGCTTTCCATTCTCTTTCTCTAGTTAGCTGTGTTATTTTGTTTCTTCTAGTGTATTTTCTGATTGCTCTATCAATTTGTTTGTTTGTGTAATTGTTTTGCAGAAGAGTTTGTTGAACTTTTTGTAATTCTTTTTGTAAGTTATCTTTATCTGTAATAGAGACAGCTCTGTGAACGAGCGTGTTGATGACTGACTGTTTTCGGGATGGATGATGGTGGAAGGAAGCGTGGAGGCATCTGTTTGTATGAGTGGGTTTTCTGTAAAATTCATGTCCTATCGTGTTGTCAGATCTTCTGTAAACTAGAACGTCCAAGGAAGGCAATTTTCCGTTTTGTTCAATTTCCATGGTAAAATGGATATTTGGATGTAATTGATTGATGTAATCGGAAAATTTGTGCAGTTCGTCGAGTCCATGTCTCCAGATTACAAATGTATCGTCAACGTTACAGCATCACAGTTCTGGTGTGCGCTCGGATTGGCTGAAGATTCTAAATTCCAGATGTTCCATGAAGATGTTAGCTATTACAGGTGAAATTGGGGATCCCATTGCTGCTCCTGAGGTTTGTTCGTAGAATAGGTCATTAAAAGAGAAGTAAGTATTGTTGAGACGGTGTTTGATCAAAGGTACAAGATCAGAGGGAGAGATTGCAAAGGATTGGATGATGTCGATTGTGTCAGTGATCGGTACTTTCGTAAAGAGAGATACTACGTCGAAACTCCCAAGGATGTCCTGAGGTTTAATGTGAACCTGTTGTACCTTTTTGGTGAAGTCAGAGGAATTTTGAACATGAGTGATAGAATTTCCCGTGAAAGGATTCAGTTCTTTGGTAAGGAAGCGTGCTAGGTTGTAGGTTGGTGAGTTAATTGCGCTAACGACCGGTCTGAGGGGAATGTTATTTTTTGTGAATTTTCGGTAGTCTGTAAAGTCTTTGAGGGATAGCATTAGTGGTGTTCGGCTATTGTATCTTTGTTGAGTTTGGAGTCCTCCAGAAGGGTTTTTGTTTTATTGACTATTGTTTGAGTGGAATCTTTTTTCACTTTTCTATAGAGCCATCAGAAAATACACTAGAAGAAACAAAATAACACAGCTCACTAGAGAAAGAGAATGAAAAGCCACCACCGCCCTACCCTACATCCAAGGTATCACAGAACAAATATGTAGAATTCTCAACGAACACAAATCCAAACCATATTCAAACCCCCTGCAAAAACAGGGCAACTTATCAACAATCCAGAAGACCAAAAAGCGCCATTTAGTGACCCAGGAGTATATAAAATCCGCATAAAGGAACATGAGAGTAAAGTCAGGCTGAAACATTTCACGCAATCAGCACTAGCTGAGCATCACATCGAAACAGGACACAGAATTTCATTTGAAAGAGCAACCGTCATCGCAAAAACGAACAATGTTTTCCCAAAAAGGAAGCAATCGAAATCCTAAAACACCCTAATAATATGAATAGGGACAATAGATATAATACCAATCCAATTCGGCTTTCCGTTCTCCCGGTCAAACTGATTGACCAATTGAATTCCATCAATCCCCACACTAGAATCCTCGACCAATCACAGGCATCGTTTTGAACATGTATAATAACACCACACCTAAAAAACCTTAGTTTTAGGCCAGTCCTGAAGATGCGAGCTGTAACGTTCGCGAAACGCCGACAAATTTTTTGTAGTTTGTACACGATCGAAACCCGAAATACCTTATTTCATCAATTAATCATGTTATTATATGTGTCGTTTGGATTTTAGTGTTTGAAATGTGGTGCGTGGATATTTTATTCGTTCTTAATTATCATAAAATCTATTTACAGATGCATGCGTTCATCCTTCAGGTTCAAAATTTGGCAACAAAAAATGGGAATGTACACTCAAAACAGAATATGGAGCAACTGTTCAATTCGCGACACGGCCAGAGGGTGAAAGTAAGTTACTTGCTTTTCGTAAGGATTTTGAGAAATTATAATTTTTTTCGGAAAATTTTAAATCACCTACTCTTCTATATCAACTTCTACGAAAATGTATCTACTTTACAGCTCACTGTTTAGATTGCCTACAGCACAAATGGATCTGTGCTGCATTTGTGTAAGCAACAAATATTTTTAATCTGGAAGGCAGCTATTAATCGAAGTACTTTGAGTAACCAATCACATGAAGCAATTATTCATTCCACGTGTGGTTTTCTGTAAATATGTTACAATATTTACAAGGAAAATAAAAAACAATCTTATTTAAAATGAAAACTGTGTCATGAATTATTCCGTTTTGTTCAGAAAGTCGTGAATATCTAAGAATACATTGAAAAATGAATATAATACTACATAAAATCCCACATTTTTTTGGAATAAAAGTACAGGTATACTGGAAAATGTTTCGGGTATTACTGAAAAAACAATGAAATCCAATTTTTTCCAAATATATGTGTGCTAAAGAATGTTTGCCAATCTATCTTGGCGTTAAAAGAAACTTGAACTCATTGTTTTATTATTTCTGATCTATAATATTATAGCAAGCCTAAAAAATAGAAGAATTTATTACCTTTGTTCGACAAAAGTTTACCGAGTTCTGATAAGCGTTACAATCATGTGCACTATACGATAAAATCATATGCATATGAAGCTCTGAAATATTTTTGCGTGTTGGAGGATAATAATTATTCTTTATCCTTTTGAAAAAAAGGAAAAAATCTTATAGTCTTCTGCTATTCTTACCTGATTGGATATGGCAGGTTCCGAAATATGAAAAATATATATATTTTTATTTTAGGCGAGCCAATAGAATGCTTCAAGTTTAAATTCTTATTATTCTTATCTTCTATTTCTTCCATTCCTATTTCTTATTTTACATTATCTTCTATTTTAAATCTTGACCAAAGTCGTGAATTTTATAAAAACTTTCAATTGTGCTGTGCTTTTGTCTTCAAAAATGTATCGAATACAAAAAAAAAAAAAAAAAAAAAAATAGCACACATCTAATAAAATATGTGCCTAATAGAAAATGTTTTTTGATTTTTTGCAAAGTTTTTTGAAAGTTCGAATGATCTGTTTCTTCATATTATTTGATAAAGCAAAGCATAGCAAAATATATAAATTTGTTTGATTGGAAAATACTGAATTTTGCCTTGGTCGTGACTTTATCAACTACCAAAATGGCATAGCCGCACAGTGGGACTAATTCCCGAAGAGGTGGCCAAAACTATAAAATGTACATAAATCGGGTCAAATTTTCTTATTCGCGGTTCTTAAGGTCGCTGATTACGATTCCGGTGTCGAAAATTTCAAAAACAAAATGGCGTATCCAATATGGCAGGCGAGTATGCTAAATAAATTCTTGATTCTTTGGAAAATTGGTGTAAGGGGGCTTTCGAGGACGCTGATTACGAATCCAGTGACAAAAATTTCAAAAAAATGGCGGATCCAATATTGCGGACAAGTATGCTAAATAAAGTTTTGATTCTCTGGAAAATTGGTGTAAGGGGGTTTTTGAGGTCGCTGACTACGAATTCAGTGACGAGAATTTCAGAAACAAAATGGCGGATCCAATATGGCGGGCGAGTATGCTAAATAAATTCTCGATTCTTTTCAAAATTGATGTGAGGGGGTTTTCGAGGTCGCCGATTACGAATCTGGTGTCAAAAATTTATAAAACAAAAAAGCAGATCCAATATGGTGGACGAGTATGCTAAATAAAGTTTTTATTCTTTTAAAAATTGGTGTAAGGGGTTTCAAAGGTCGCTGACTACGAATCCGATATTGAAAATTTCAGAAATAAAAAATTCTAGGGTAGAAATGTTCATATCTTGGGAATTTCATTGGTCGTTCTTGACGATTGTGAAGTAAAACTCATTTGGAACAAAATAGTATCCTTTATGATATATCGGAAGAAGTGAATTTTGGATGATTGCAGCGATCGATGTATTGTTAGGTAAAAATAGGCCGAAAAATACTTGTGATGTAGTGAAATCGATATTGTAATAATAAATCCTATGTTTTGTACTTGATAACTGTATTTTTCTGCAATGAATATATTATTGGGCATACTATTTTGTTTAAAATGAGTTTCACTTCACAATCGTCATGAACGACTAGTGAAATGCACCAAATATAAACATTTTTATCATTGAATAGTTTATTTCATTGATGTACTATATTGAATCTGTGGTTTTAGAGAAACTCAATAAAAGGCATGTGAGTATCGACTTAACAAACATAAAGTAAAGATACGCTCAGTAGAAATTTTTTTGAGAATTCGGGCCCCAACGCCGATTCGTCAGCCAAGATGACAAACTTATTCAATCATTCATTAAATTTCTCTAAAAATTTTCCTTCTCTGCAACGGCCTTTCTGCCACCTTATGTCAATTTTCTTTACATTAGTGCGTACAGCCGTTTTTAATTCTCGGTCAACTCAACATGGTCTTTTAATTGAGTACTCACTTCTTTCTGCACAATTTCATAAATGCCTACCGGTTTGATGCTAAAGAACCGAACCGAAGGTTTCCGTACCAGGAATCGAACCCACGGCTCCTCGTTCAATCCGACTCCCAATGAAGGTTCATATCACCTTTAGACCTTGAAAAAGAGATTAGTAGAAGATTGGAGACACCTTTAGCTCTATTCCACTTCTTTAAATAATGAACTCAGAATGGCATGTGATACCTGAAAATGTTGCTCCCTGGCTGCTTCCCCTCGAAAACTAAGTTATTCATCGGCTGAGATTGTCGAGGAAAGGTTATGAACAATTTAAACTTTTTTTATCAATTTTTATCCTGACTATACATTATTTTATTGATTGAGAGGGCACATTTTGTTCGTAAATTGAGTATCAACAAGGCTTCCTGGGTCATTGGTCACAAGATTTATTTATATTGTCTGAAAAATAGCAACAATTATTGATCACATAACCTTCCATTCACGCGTTCTTACGCGCACCTCTGCGCTACATGCATGAAACGTATAGTACGTGTCGAGGTGATGGGGCATGCAAGCGTAGACTTTTTTCCTGGTAAAAATTGCGAGATAACATTACATCATTGCGAGACAGTTGATAACGGCATACTCTTTCAAAAAAAAAAAATAGTTGCTCCTCGCACGAACAATAGTTTCCTAAGAGAAATAAAAGACTTTCGACTGTGTATGCACAAAGATGTAGCATGGAAATTCACTTTATTGTCAAATAAGGATTAAATTATATGGGGAGTAGTACTTACGACAGCTATCCGGGCTCCTTAGCTTTCCGGTCTATTTCGCAAATGTCATCCGTTGATACTACCGTTACCCTTCAAAATCAGCCCTTGAACGACCACAACCGATTTTTTCTCGCAAAGTTACGGTTATTTTGAGTTTTGACATATATCTGCATCATGCTATGGGCATTCACGTTAATTCTTTGGGGCGAAGCGTTTTGTGCTCACTTATTTCTCTTCGAAATTTGGTACTCTTGTTTTTGCATGGTCGATGAATATAAATTCATAGTCAGAAGGCATTTTTATTTACAAGATGGCGGATTCAAAATGTCGGATCAAAAGGCTATAACTGGGTTAGCATGTTTGCGACTTTTCGCGACTTAAACAAAATTGCACACATTGCTTCTTAGGTGTATACGAAGAAATTTTCCACGGTCATGTACCCCCCACTCGTTAGTTGTCGCACTTAACTTAAATAGGAAGTGTCTAAAATCCTGTACTCAGGGTTCAAGGGGTTCTGGATTCTATTTTCAGCGCTGACCAGGAACAACGACGTGGACGTGATGGGATTCTATTCCCTTTGGGGTGATGAATTTAAGTAAGTCCCCTTGCCAATCACTATTCCGGGTGCTTTATCAGCGTGAGCTTTCTCGCTTTTCACATTTCGGGGTGCTTGATTCAGGCGAGTCTCCTTGCCTCTCACTATTCCAGTTGCTCTATCAGCGTGAGTCCCCTCGCTTCTCACGTTTTGGGGTGCTTAATTGAAGTGAGTCCCATTGCTACTCACTATTCCGGTCGCTTTATTAGCGCAAGTCCCCTCGCCTCTCACGTTTTGGGGTTCCTAATTTTAGTGAGTCCCCTTGCCACTCACTATTCGGGGTGCTCTATTAGCTTGAGTCCCCTCGCTTCTAACGTTCCGGGTTACTCGATTTTGGTGAGTCCCCTTGCCACTCACTATTCTGGTCGCTCGATTAGCGTGAGTTTCCTCGCCTCTCACGTTTTAGGCTGCTTTGTTTCAGTAAGTCCCCTTGCCACTTTCTATTCGGGGTGCTTTATAAGCGTGAGTCCCCTTGCCTCTCACGCTTCGGGGTGCTGATTAACCCCGGGGTTTTGGGGTTAATTGACGGGTAAGGGGGTCACGACTGCGTGGAAAAAATTCGTTATTCATACACCTATCAAGCAATGTGTGCAATTTTGGTTTAAGTCGTGAAATGCACTCCTACCATGCTTATCCGGCGATAGCCTCTTTATCCGCCATTTTGAATCCACCATCTTGAAAATAAACATGTCTTTTGACTATGAATCCATATTCATCGACCATGTGAAATCCAGGGTACCAAATTTCCGAGAGAAATAAGTAAGAAAAAACTCTACGCTCCAAAGAACACGGATTCGGATTCTACGCAAAAAATCGCTTCGGAAATGTTTTCCCGCTTTCCAACAATCAACCCTTGCAGACGTGTGTATTTGAGGAGATAGTAACAGTATGTCCCTGAAAAGAAGACCGAATTGTTTTTAAAGGAATGATTGTTAGAATATATGGTTTTGATATCAGGTAATTTTTTAGACAGTATCTTATCTCTCAATAATTCTTACTTTACTTGGTATTAAAATGATTAAATCTGAGTAGATGCCATCCTGTAGAGTGTTCTTCCCAAATATTTACACATCCAAAGCAGTACCTCTCAAAGGAAAGCCCAAGAAAATATAATAAATACTCATATAACATCAGAATTATTTGAAAAATTATTAGACAATTTCTTTTTTTGTTCTTAAGTATAATTACAAAGTATTGTATACTTTTCGGATGTCCCCGAATTTTTATGTTATCCAGTAACAAATAGTTTTTTATGAACCGTTCGATTCGTCAGTGCGAATTTGAAAGCTTCGTTGAAGCAATGAAAGATGATTGCATCCACTTTAAAACGTTAAAAATTAATTCCATGAGAAACGTGTGTTTTTTTGACCGGAATAACGGGTTGGAGAGCCCAAAAAAATGTATGCGAACAATTTGACGTCAGCTTATGAATGAAGGTATAACGAGAACATATATTCCTCTTGCGTAGAATAATTGATTGATAAATTCTTCCTATGTGGAATAGCACTTTGAATCCATGAAACTTTCCATCCAGCTACACAAAATTTATTCTCAATAAATAAACTTCATTGTAGAAAGAAAGATGAGCGATAGTACAAACAGCTGCTAATTGAAAAGAAGTGTTCTATAACCTCAAAGTTACGTGTTTTATTATTTATATCGTGAATAAAAACAGATAGAAATCTTTATTCCCCTATATAAACGCTCTTAAAATAAATCTTATAAACATTTTGACATAAAATATTTTGAACTATTCGAATTACTGATTTTCTACTAATCTTCGTTGGCTAACTTTCCTATAGTTTGATTGGAATAGAATTTCAATAATAATTAGTGACTTTTCACCAACTTTAATTGAGAGAAAGAGGGAAAGGTGACTATTTATAATGTAATATTAGAAAATAATTTATTGATTTAAAGTTGGAAGTGAATGATACTGTTTCATTGCCTCACGAGAGGTTCTCTTCTCGAAGAGGTTTGAATCAGTATGCATTTTCAAGAAATCAAAAAAAATATATGTTTTAAAAATCTGCCCGCTCCGCGGGTAAATTCTTCTCGCGCACTTCGCGCGCGGCTCGCTTCGCTCGCAAGTTTCAGCGCGCCTGGGGCGCGCATCTTTTGGACTTCTTTAATTTGATGAGTGTGAATTCTCTTTTGTTAAAGCTTCTCCGGCTTTAAAGAATACATTTTCATCGCGTGTCTCGTGCTGCGCACTCGATCAA
>WSXT02033743.1:0-13619 GCA_011762715.2 Neuroterus valhalla
GCGCGCCCCAGGCGCGCTTAAACTTGCGAGCGAAGCGAGCCGCGCGCGAAGCGCGCGATGAGAATGTGCCCGCGCAGCAGGCAGATTTTTTTTTATTGTAATTTCAATTATTTACTATTGTTCAGTATAATTTTATGCGATTATTCATATGATTTCTCTTCTTTGTTGGAAGAATAAATGAAAAATTCTCAAAAATTAGGAATGAGGATATTTTTACAGGAATTCGATAACAAAACTTATGTATTAAAATTGTGAGATGCATGTTACAAAATAATTTTACTTTGCCGATAGTACATCCTTACTGATAAACTGAAACAAAAACTTTTGTAAGTGAACCAATTTTAGTGAAATTATCAAATTAAAAATAAATATATCATAAAAATGACTGACAGAATTGCACGTGGATTTCAAAACATCATAGTTTTCAAGAATTATTTTTGGTAAATGAAGATTGATACAAAATGTTGTTTATTCACCTATCTTGTTATTTTAAAGAAACGAAGGGTAAAATACTGATGCAACGTTGAAATGTTCAGGTGCAAAATTTGTTATCTTCCTCGAGAAATCACCTTTGCAAGGAATTTTTTTTCGAAGAAAGAAGTAAACATTTTTTATCGTAAGATTAGAACTTCACCTACAAAATAGAAGAAAAATTCGAACAATTGACAATTTTTAGCCAAGTTATTGAACTATTAAAAATAATAACATCTTGCAATGGAGGAAAATCGACTTTTTTGTCGATATTCAAAAATTCCATACGACAAAAAAACTAAAATTCAAGCAAAGAGAAAAAATACGTGTCTCATCGATGTCATAATAGAGATACTTTCAAAAATGACCACGTAAAAAGAATCTAGAAATCGACAGGATGCAATCCAAAAGCTAAAGAATTTTGAAAAGTTTGAATTCCTACTCTCCAAATCTGAAATAGTAAAGATTTCACTATTTGAATTAGTTAAAACTATTTCACTATTGAAATAGTGAAATCGTTTTCTTGCATCGTTCCAATTAGTGAAATTCACTAAATTCAGAGTGCAATTTCCACTACCACTCAGTTAGTCAAAACTAACTAATTGAAATAGTGAAACTGAAAAGATGGAAGAGTATAACCTCAATTCCTTACTTTCGATCAGACAAATTTGAAATATACTTATAAGTTAATGATATAACTATAATACTTGATAGTAGCTCATGTCATAAATCGAAGATGTATCAAAGCGTTTCGAAATATTTTTCTGTTCCTTCTCAAGATGCGAAAATTGAAAATATTTTCGAAGATTTAAAGGGACGACTGAAATATCAAGAAAAATGAAATTCTGGCATTGTAAAATTCCAAATTTGAAAATTCCCGTATAATAAGATTCCTGAAAATATAAAATTGCCGACATTATTTCTTGAATTAAAAATAACAATCAGTCTACGAAAATTGTAAAAAAAAAAAAAATTTTAACACGCGTGGTAATAAACTGCAGGATATACCTCAGCACTGATTTATCTCTACGTCTCTTTTTATTAAAAAAAAAAATTAAAAATTTGAATTCGTAAACATTTTTCATAATTTTTCTAAATACTATGCACATTTTCAAACAAAATTGTTCATCCAGAAAAGATGTTTTTTTAAGAAAATACATCATTCTGAACATTTCAACTTTCACCAAGTAGTTAACTTTTCAAGATGAATGTTGAACAAAATATTTTTCTTGACGAGAAAAAAAATTAGTTTTCTACCAATAAAATGGATTTCTGAAAATGAGGTGAATTTTCAACAAAATTTTTTCATTTCGAAGCAAAAACATCAATTTATCGGTCAAACAGTTAAATCGTTAACTCAAAAATAAGATTTATTAACAATAAGGTTCATTATGAACTAATGAGCTCATTTTCTTCCAAACTGTGCCAATTCTGAGTCAAGAAGATGAAATTCTACTGAATCGGTAATTTAAAATCAAATAGTAGAATTTTGAACCACACTAATGATTTTTCAACCAAAAAATGGATTTTTAACATAACATTCGAGCTGGAAACCAAAAAGATGAATTTTTAAAAAACCGGAATGATTTTCTACTCAAAAAGATGCATTTTCAACAAAATACATGATTTACCAACCGAATAGCATACAATTCAACTCAGAGAGGATGAATTTTTCACTAAAAATGGAAAACTTAAATTTTAAAACCATAAAATAATTTTTAACCTAATGAACCAAGTAGTTGTGTTTACAACAAAAAAAAAAGAAAATTCTACTATGAGAAGATAAGTGCTTTACAAAAAGAAAAAACTAATTTTCAACAAAGTTGTAAGCTTGAATTTGAAAACAAAATAGTCGAATGTTTAATTAAATGATTAGTTCTTAACAAAACAGTTTGTTTTCTACCAAATAATTGATATTATAACAAAATAGTTTAATTTGTTATCGAATAGTCGAATTCTCAAACAAGAAAGATTAATTTTGAACCAGAAAAATTCGCATTTTCAGCGCGGTAGTTAAATTTTCAAGGAAAAAGAGGAGAACTCTTTAGAATACATTTGAATTTTCAAGAAAGCAGTTAATTTTAAATCAAGAAAGATAAATTACCTATCCGAGGTGACTAATTTTAAATCAGGAACAATAATTTTCTATCAAAAGACGATTCGTTAATTCCTCAACCGAAAAGAAGAATTTGCAGCTACAAAACAAGGAATTTACTACCAAGATAGTTGGATGTTAAACCAAAAACATAAATTACCAACCAAAAATTTCAATTTCAACAAAATGATTCTAAACACAAAAGATGATGCTTTTCACAAAGAAGATTAATTTCCTACAAGATTGCTAAAATTTGTAACCCAAAAACACTAATTTTCTGCAGAACAGTTGAATTTTCAACGAAGAAAAAAAAGGATTTGTAACAAAAAAGTTCAACATTCACCTAAGAAGTTACATTTCAAACCGGGAAGATGATTTATCCTCCGGAAATATTATTGTCCACTAAGAAGAATGAAGTTTTAACAAAAAACATGAATATTCATATTTTATTCCCTAGAGATTATAAAATGTACATTTTGCATAGAGTTCAGTTTTTACAATATTGTTGTTCCCTCATATAGTCATAGAAAAATTTTTGTGAGTTCATATTGTTTCACTGAAATTAAATACAATTGTTCAGTGTTTGAGTACAATAACTATATTGTATGATAATTATGATCACAATTTCTTAATAATTACACATTCAGTCCGTTATAAATCATTTGTTTTATTTCTAAAGTTTCTTTGTAGATTTTTTCTTATTTTTGATATTTCCTATTTTCATTTTCCCCATTTTGGAGGTTTCTAGAATGAATAAATTCATTCTTCCTTATATAATTTAGTTGTAATAATTTTTTTTATCAGAAAGAAATGTCCAAAAATTTGGATGTTAAAACATCATTTTTCCATGTTTGTAATTGCAATGAAAAATTCTAGAGTTTCAGAAACTTACACATTCAGTCGAGTTTTTAATTTCGGTTTTATTAGAAATAATATAATTTGAAATCCCTTCATTCTTCAAGAAACGAATTAGAAATTAGTCACATTCTACTTCTTACAAATCAAATTGATGAAATTTCAAGGATTCTGAAATTTCTTATTTAAATTTTTTCCGTTTCTAAACACTTCGTATCGTATTGTTTCTATAATACGTGACGACGAATATTTGAAAATGGCTCACGTAATGGATTCTAAAAATCGTTAGAATTTATACTACTATTACATGAGAAAAAAAATGAAAAAATAACAGAAATGCATCATAGAAAAAATTTCTACTTCACTATGCTCCTATATAATACTTGTGTTTGATATGTAGTTTTTGGCCCAACTTTCGTCGGGCACACAAAAAATTAGTCTATTAGACTCATCATTTGTTCCCCTCCACGGAAATCTTTAGTAAAAGGCGAAAGATTTATCCGTTTGTCTGAAGGGAAACCAGAGTAACATCATTCTGCCATCGTCGGTCTCTTATACACTTTACAATCGAAGTCATTTTCGAGAAGACGTTTCGTAGCCATCTAGCGATACTGTTCCGAACCACGGCGGGAGAGAGACGCCCTGATTGGTTGCGGGGAAATAAGGCGCGCTGATTCAATTTGGTAAAGGCTTAGCACTCTGCCGGGAACTGGTTCTCCTGTATTGTTTCGCAATTATAATTTATATCATGATTATAATCATAATAAGAGGAGAAATTAAAATTAATACAGTGAGTGATATCATCAGAGTTGAAATAAATTCCACAATGATTGAAATTACTATATACTTGATAGTTTTTATCATCTTTTATAAGATTTTAACATATTTTCTCATTTCATGTGAGTTATAACAAATTTTTTTACTAATCGATTACTGAGATCCGAATTGACTATTAAGTTTTCAAAAACTATCCGATTTTTTCTGAATTCGTTCTCCGAAGGTATTTTGAGTTACTGATTCGGAAATTGAAATTCTTGAAATTCGTTTTTTAGAGTTGTTTTGAGTCAATGATTTTGAAATTGATAGTAAAATTACAAAATAAAAAAAATTACGGATGCAATATGGCAAACAAAAGATTAAAAAAATGATTTGATTTTCTCAACATTCGTTCTTAGGAGTTATATTGAGTTACTGTTTTCGAATTTTATTTTAAAGTTTCGAAATCAAAAATCAGGGATCCAATGTAGCGAACAAAAGATTGGAAAGATTAATAGATTTTTTTTTAAATTCATTCTATACTGGTTTTTGAAGTGATAATGTTATTATTATTGTTATTATTATTAATATTTTTTTAAAATATTTTTTATGATATTATTTATAATTTCTCCACTTAGTTATGCCGAAGAATGAAATAAACAATGAGTTCATAAGTAAAGGTATGTTATACAGCTATACTTACCCGGTTCCTACTTTACCGACATTTTTTCGCAGCTACTTACATAATTGAAATATTTGATATTGAAGCACATGAAAAACAAAGCAAAAATGCGATAGTCTACCCGAGCAGGATTGTTTTATTGATAAACAATTCACAATTTTCATCCATGCAAAATTTAATTCAATATTCCATAAAATCTGTTTAATTTGGAACTTTGCATAATTATCTAAGTCAACAACACGGGACATTGTTTTACGATTTTCATTTTCAAAATTCATGCACTTTATAATAAAAATGTTGCGTAATTGTTGCTTGAATATGATTAGAAGAAGTGAAATTGACAATTGTGCTGAAAGTGATGAAAAAAAATAGAACCATCTCTAAAAAGTTGAAATTATGATTAAAATTCTGAGCATTTCTCGGAATTGCAATTGGATTGGAGTAGGTAACGTGACTCGATACTGAAATTATAAAAAAAAAAACGTATTCTAGTCACGATTTCTATAAACCGGAAAGTTGTCATCAGAGGATTTTGTCGTTTTAGGATCTTACTGCACAATCATTGTAATTGAATCGTATATTTCTCAAAAAATATTTTCAAAATTCGATTATAAAATAACTTCAATTAGAACTAATTGATAATAACGAGTTAGCCAACAAATAACAAAACTAGATAATAACAAATAAATACCTTTAGAAAACTACTGCTGACATAAAAAAAATTTAAGTCGAGGGACATTAATCCGATATTTTATTGAATAATAAAAAATGCGATAATTTTGCAGATCTATTAATTGCCATATTCTATACGTCGTTTCGAATTTTTGAACTATCCAATGATTTTTAGAATCTTCTGGTTGTCACATTCGATCCGTTATTTTGAATTTTAAAATTGTATCATCAAATTTGAAATCAATGACTCAAAATTCAAGTATGATACAAATTTCGAAGGAATCTGATAATCTTAAGAATTTTCTAATTGCCATATTGGATAACTATTCTCGAAAACAAATAATAAAATAACTTTAATAGGTGTTCATTTAAGAATGGAAAAAAATTGTATAATGAAAATTATAAATATTTATTAGGTAATAATAATAAATATTGCTATAACATGGTATAGGAGATAACTAGATTCGAAATGCATTTTTCAATCAATAATTAATGGGAATTGATGATTCTATCAATCAAAGAAAATTTTAAATATTAGTCTCTAATTGAATATAACTAAGCTTTCATTCATCGTAAAAGTATTTACCTAAATTCTGAGTCAAAGGAATTATTGAAATTACATAATTATTGAATTTAAAGTCATTGACTAATAAATTATTTACAATAGTATTACTAAAATATACTTCCTTCAATTTTTCTAGGAGACATTAATTTTTTTTTCTCAATTCTAATACTGAAAAATGATAAAATGATCAAATGAATGTGACGTTCCGCACGGAAAATTCTCTTATAGGATCAGGCAAGTTTGAGAGGAGAAGCGGTTGAAGAATGAAGAAACGGTAGAACTTTGGTAGTTAGAGAGTGGGGGCAACCTCGAAAATCAAGCCCATCCACTATAAGTGGCGGGAATGGACCGCTCGGTTCCTCGGTGCGCCTCATAAAAGTCGATTTCACGCCTCGCTCTGCAGTGTTCACTCAAACAACTATTCGAATTTAGCAGACAATAAAAAGATTATTCATCATAATCAAATAGCAACTCTATCACTATCAGTAGCATTGGAAGCCTAAAAATCGATTCTTTCTCCCTCAGGGTCTTTCCTTCGCGAGTTGTCGCAAATTGAATTTTCAAATTCCTAATTCCTTGGCGCGCTATTTTTGATGCAGTTAAACGCGCCCTCTAAATGTGAAACTTTGTACTATAAATTAAACATAACCCACGATTAGTTTCGTGGGTTTACTGTCACTAATGTCACTATCAACCCTGTAAACAAAGATATAATATCATTCCTATTTATATTTGCTATAGCCTTAACGTTGAATATTGTGGTTTCACTCTTCGAATTCAAAAATATAACCTTTTAATCATGGTAAGCCTCCTTTGTTATTGGAAATTCCTCAACGAAATATGTATTCGGTAGTGTTATTAGAACCGTTTCAATTTTTCCATCGACCCACAATTTTGATTCCAAAAGTGTCCTTTTGAGGTAAATTGCTAAAAAAACAATCTTTTGTCTATTTGTTCTTTAGATTTTACTGTGTAGACAATTTTATTTTTGGGGACTCTTAAGACGTCCCACTTAGCAGTGGTTTATGAGTTAAATAAAAGAAAAAATTATTATGGTCCTAATTATATAATTATTAAGTTTTGTGTCATTTTTAATCAATCAATTGGGAAAATTAGAATAATTTTCCTTGTTTGTGCTGTATCAATTATTGAGCAGTAAGAGCAAGAGTAGTTCTATATATTCAGATGTCGGTAAGAAAGTATTTTGTTTCGCACTTTTAAAAATTAAAATCATTGATTCTGAGGCAAAAGATGTTAAGAATACCATTTCTAGACTTAGAAATTATTTGTTAGAGCAGGAGAGTTTTCAAATAAAAAAAAATTCTACTTTTTGCGAAAGAGAATTTTAAAAAATTGGAGGCGCCGGGTATCGATCCCGGTACCTCTCGCATGCTAAGCGAGCGCTCTACCATCTGAGCTACGCCCCCGATATAGGAGGTATTCCGAAGTTACCAATTTGAGTTGGGCCGTACACAACCCAAACAAAAAATTCAAAATTTTTTTTTATATGTCTAGAAATTAAAAAAATTTTGAGCAAGTAACCAAGAAAAAAAATGTTCCTTCCTTTTAATCAGTGTAATGAATCATATACATGAATTAATAACATACACTCTATCTACAACTAAAAAATTTTGAAAATAAGCAAATTCTTAGTTGGAAGATTTTCCGAAATATAAAAATATATCGCTGGTGTACATTTTCGAACATTGTAGCATGCAATCAAATTTGGTAAATAATTAGAACTTTACATTCAAGTTCTAAGAAATAAGAGGTAAAAATTATAGAAAAAAATATGTATAAATTAATAGAAATTATTATTTAATATTCATTTTATATATTTTGAAATCTGCTTTTTAAAAATACAAATATATCTCCTTCACTTTTTTTTTCTGTACAATTTTTTTTTGGTAAACATGACTATAAGTATGAAGAGTTAAGGGCATTAAAAAATTCATTTTTTAGCTATTTCAAATTTTATTGTAGTATAACGAAAAAATTTCAATTCAGAAAAATTTTCTTTCAGGTGAAATAACTCACAAAAAAAAATTCGATGAAGTATGCTCGTTTTAAAACTAAAGAAATACAGAAATAATAAGAATTTATATAGAATGCTCGAATTTTTAGAATTCGTAGCGCAAAAATGAAATGAATTAAATAATAAATTATAATATAACATATCAATTGATATAATATTATATAATGAGATGATATGATTGTTGATTTTTTTTAAATTTTCAATTTATTACATTATTTGAATTTGTTCTATCAAATAAATTTTTCAATTTGAGACTATTCAATATCCTCAATAATTACAATATAGAAGATTTATTTTTTGGTATAGTAACAGCTTAGAATGATGTAATTTTTCAAGCTCTTTTGGAATAGCTTGAATTCACAAGTATATATTATCCAATTCTCGGTTTATACAATATTAAAGATTATTGTTTTGGAATATTTACAGCTTATGATGCGCCGTAATCTTTCTTGTTCTTGTCTAATAGTAAGATTTTTAATTGTGAAAAAATTATTGAATTTTGGAGATTTTAAATAAAAAATTATTGGATTTTCAGGATTCAAAATTGACATCAAATCGATTTTATAGATTTGCCAGTAAAAAATCTGCAATTTTTTAAATTTGCGATTGAAAATCCATTCAATTAAAATGCCTACAAGATAAAATCAGGGCCGTAGAGAGGGAGGGGGGAATGGGGGGATTTCCCCCGGGCCCGCAGTTTTAATTCTTCACAAAATTTCAATTTTACAATTATTAGGGGGGGCCCGGTGAAGGGAGCCGTGCATGGTTCCCCCCAGGCCCGAGTATGTTCTTGGCACCCCTGGATAAAATAATGTAATTTCAAATGCTCTTTTGAAAATCGTTTAATTTTGTAATTCAATTTTGCGATTGTTAAGATTTGCAATTAAAAATTCTTGAATTTTCAATTATTACAATGTAAGAGATTTATTTTTTGGAAATATAATTACAGTTTGAAAAAAATCCAATTTTCAATGTTTCTTGCAATGCTTCAATTTTGTCACATAAAAAATTGGAATGAATTTTCTATTAAATATTTACTGAATCCAATGAAAAATTTATTTTTTGGAATAGTTACAGCTGAAAATTATGCAATTTTTCCAGCTATCTCTGAAAAAGTTTTTTTTAGAGATTTAGTATTGGAGATTCATTATTTTGGCATGCTCAAAATTTGAAATAATGTAATTTCAAATGTTTTTTTGTTCGATCTTTTAACATTCGAAATGGAAAATCATTCAATGTTATGAATTTTCCGATTGATATATTTTTAATGTCCAATGATGACAATTAATAAAGATTTTTTTTTAGAATCGCCCAATTTTGGATACTTAGGATTGAGGATTGTTCAAATTTCTATGAACCGAAATTTTAATTTATTTAGATATTTCAATATGTTTATTTCTATTTTATTCATTTCAAAGAATGAATCCGATGGTCTCGACAACATTTAAAATATTGCTTGAAAATAAGTAACCACATAATAAACTATAATTAATGTGATTCAAATTGAAAAGTATTCAATTCTATTGATTTGCGATTTGAAATTCTTTAATTTTTAGATTGAAGATTCAATAAGTTTGGATGGTTACAGTTTGAAATAATTTAACTTTGAATGTTTTTTGTAATAGTCCAATTATTTACATAAACAAGTGGATATCCTCCAATTTTAAAATGCAATGAAAATTTTTATTTTATAATCATTCATGATTTTAAAATAATTTTAAAATAATTATAATGATTTCAATCAAGAATTATCATCTGTATAATAGTTACAGCTTATATTGATGTCATTTTTAAGGTTTTTTGAAAAAGCTCGGTTTTAGAAATTTGAAATTATTTAATTTGATAGATTTGTCAGTGTAATGCAATTAAATTTTTTTTTTTTTTGAACTGTTAAGTTTTGGAAATCGACATTAAAAACTTCTACATTTTATAGAGCTGCACTCAGAAATTCTTTAATTTTGCATATTTAAAATTGAAGTCTAATTGATTTGGAATAGTTGCAGTTTGAGATAAATGTGATTTTTCAAGATTTTTCTTTCCTTGTTGTTTATTGTTTTACGTTTAAAATTGAAAATCATTTAATTTTATCGGTTTCTATTAAAAATTCTTCAAATTTCAATAATTGAGACGGAAAATTTCCTTCTCGGAATAATTTCAATTTTGTAGATTCAAAATTTAAAATCATTGATTCATTCCTAAAGATTTGGAATTGGAAATTGTTCAAATTTTCATGGATTTTGAACTTAAAATTTTCCATTTCTAGGATAAGCAATTGAAAATTCATGAATTTGGAATGATTGAAATTAGAAGTAATGCGAATTTCAAACTTTTTTCATGAAATAGTTTAAGATTTCTCAATAAAAATTGAAAATCATTCAATTTTATATATCTTCTAGTTTTCGCTAATTAATTGAAACATGTAAAATTGACATTTATTTAATAAACTGTCACATTGATATGTCAGAAAAAGTCACGAGATATAAGTGAATAAATTAATTCAAAAATTATTGTTAATAATTCGTCCATTCATAGTTACATTCATAGTTACATATCATAGTTACCTTAATCTTTATTCATTTTGTTCTATAGAAAATAAAAATGAGAGAATAAAGATTGATAACAATTACAATTAAATATTTGAACTTCGAGAATTTGTAGCGCAAAAAATAAATAAATCGAACAGAACGATTGACGTAAAATAATATAAGAAAATCTAACCTTGACAGTTCTCACGTTCACGGACATAGATTTTCATAGTTTTTCACAAACCACAGGTACGATTATATTGACATAAAAACTCAGGAAGATCGAGGTAGCTATAAAGTTTATCATTCATGGCAATTTCAGTTCACACGAAATTCCAAACAAATCTAAAAAAAATTACATCACTTCAAGCTGTAACAGTTTGGAATGAAGAAAATTCAACTGTAATTATGAAAAATGGGAAAAAATATAATATAAGAATAATTGGTGAATTCAAATTAAATTCTATTTTAATACTAAAAGTTCAATCGAAAAAAAAAATATAAAAAAATAAAAAATGGAGAATTTACAATTATTGCGATTCTATAAAATTAAACTATTTTCAATTTCTACAGTCTGAAATGTAATAGTTTTCAAATAAAACTCATCGAAATCTAATGATCTTCAATTTTGAATCTTCAGAATGAAATAACTTCCAATTTCAAATCAGGACGGTTAGACTATTCGAAAGAAAGCTAAAAAACGTTAAATCATTCTAAGCTGTATTCAATCTTCAAATGAAATTATTGGATATTGAAGAATATGAAATGAAAATCTGTTCTAATTTTTTATGTAAAAAACCGAAGTAGTATAAGAAAAATTGAATATTAAATTTTTCCCAACTTGCAACTATTCCAAATCAAAAAATCTTGAATAGTAGATCTCCTAAATTGAATAGGGTGTCTACTCTGCAGGAATTGCGGGAAATCCGGGGATTGTCACAGGGAATTGAAAAAAATCCGGGAAATTCCGGGAATTTATTTTTGATGCGGGAAGTTCATTTTATTTCCTGATAATTTTTCATTTTGTATTGTTCCTTTGAAATAATACAATGCATAAGATTTGATTCTACTCTTGAATGTAATAATAATGCGGATATTAGATACTTGTGTTCAAAAGGCGAGCAAAAGGCTTGCGAGATTAGTGTATTGATCGTTTCGATTGATCGCTGTTTCGGTTTGAAACAATTTCCTATTTTTTCACAAACAAGCAATACATATATTTACCATCATTCGCAATAGATCAAACAAATCTTTTCTTTTATATTTATCTACAAATTTCTAAACTTTCCTTTTTCCGATCCACTATTTTCATCTTTTTTATTGAAAGTATGGCATTCAAATTTTGGGGAAAACAACTTTATACGTAAAGTTATAAACAATCATATTTTGATAGCTCTTCTCTTATCGACGTTTTTTATTGTTCTATGCATTTTATAAATGTGTATTCTTTCAATTGTTGTCAGATTTTAAACCAACAGATGTATAGTTTTAATTTTAAGCCTAATTAACATCTTCAAATATCCGCGGGCTAATATAATAAAAATTTTTATTGATTAATCTATGAAAACGGAATTTATAAATCTTAAAAAACAAAATTTATATTCACTAAAGTTTTAAACACTTTTTTCTCAATTTATATCCAAATAAAATTTTTTTTTCTGCTTTGAAATTATGCATTCGCACGTACCAAAAAATTTTTTGTACATCATTTGCGGAAATAAATCACTGATGAGGGCCCATAACTGAGGCCGAAACGTCTGATTCAATGATTCAATGAAAAATTTATTTCGATTATTACGTGACCCTAAAGCCAATTTTACCATCAGCATACAAATATTAATTCAACTGAGGGTCGATACAACTCCATCTTTTGACATTAACAAACGTTATCAAATTTCTGACATGCAGTTGAATAAGATGCACAAAATTTATTATATTTCTTAATTTCAAAAATAACCAAATTTGATGTAAGATTTTTTTCTCAATTTACTGGTTCCGATTCTTTTAAACAAAAGAATAACTTTTAATCGTTACAAAAAAACTTGAGATTCATTATATCTACGATGAAGATGAGGAAGAATTGAAGAGTAAGAAAGCCAAATTACTAGCAGATACAAGTAATGAGATGGCATCTATTGAGGAGCAATTAAAGAATTTGCGATCATAATTCAAATGTTCTACATAAATAGAGTAACTTGAACTTCGCGTTTTATATGTTAATCTTTTGAATTTATTTATAGAAAATGAGACCGAGTATAATAGACTTATATCTAAAAAAACTCGTGCATCGTATTAATTTAAAAGCGTTTCAAATAAATGTTTAAAAAATTAATATCAATTTTTTTACGCGGTCCTTGCAACTCATTGCACCACTCTTTTCTTACTTAAAAGTCAAATTCTTGGAAATGGAAAAATATATTTTTCAAATATATCTAATATTGCAATGAAGTAAATTAAGCATGTTGCAACTCACTATGCATTTTACGTATGCTTAGATCATGGAAAGGAGCTTTTATTTATAAGCGGAAAACATGCGGGAATTGTCCAGGAAATGTCCGGGAATTTCGTTTTCGTTTTTTTTTTTTTTTTTTTTGATTGATTTCCATTTTTAACTTCCAAAAAAAATAAATGATTTCCAATTGAAAAATTGAATAATTTTCAAGTTTAAATCCTGAAAATAAATTATTAAAGAGCTTGGAGAATCACATAATTCTAAGCTGTGAATATTTCGAGTAATAAATCTGTAACATTGTTATAAATAAAATTTGGATAATTTCCAAATGCAGTTCTATGAAACTACATAATTTCCAATTAAAATCTGCAAAATTGAACTATTTATATAATACCACTCAAAATTACCTTATAAAGAAAATAAATAAAAAATAATAATTATTATTATTATTTATCAGCATTTGGAACTCGAAAGTTCATTGCCTCATCTACCCGAGACCGCCACGCGTCCC
>WSXT02033754.1:0-13618 GCA_011762715.2 Neuroterus valhalla
GCGTTTCATTTCGGATCTGGCGCTAGCAGGATTGCCCTACTGGGGCCACATTCTGCCAGATGTGGGCCCGGCCGGCAACACGCTGAAATTTCTGCACAAGAAGTAAAAAACTGTGTTCAACATAATTTTCGTTAGATTAGGTTAAGCATTTCACGCATTTTAATTTAATATTACTTTTTTTTAACACGAATTTTCTGTACTGACTGAAATACTTCGAAATTCGGTAAAGATTTTTTTAGTGCAATCTCATACATTATGAAAGTCAAAATAGATTTTTCTAAGTAAGTTTGAAGAATAGAAAAGTTAGTACTGTACGTCGCTGACTCAAAATATTTAATTCTTTTAGGCAGATACAAATTTTGTTATTGATACCAACTCTTTTGAGGTTTTATTAGAAATAATTCTAAACGAGAAATCTTTAAAAAATAAACTTTTTTGGTTCTTTAATAACTCTATAGCAGGTGAGTAGAAATTTCTAAAGTGAGCTCACGATTTTTGATGATAAAGGCGAAATTGAAACCAAGATGCAAAAAATAATCTACTTGGTTGTCTCAATTCATGCGATGAATATTTTTGGAAAAAATTGATTGGTTTATTTACAATGCTCGACTAATTTTCATCATTTTTTAATAAACAAATGCTGATTTGGCCCTGTTCTTCACGCGATATTCGAAATTGTTTTCGAGCAGTGTTATCTATGAATTTTTACAATTCAAGAACCGTTTCAAACTTTTTGTGATTGCTCTCGGGTTCGTAATAAATACTATTGTTTAGCGCCGCGCACCGGACTCAGCGGTCACCGCTCGGAAATGCATTACTCGGAATGCGTGTTACAAGGGCCTATTCTTAGCATCACATAAAGGACAGAAATATTTTGCGTTACTTTCTTTTGTAATTGATACAAAAGTATCAGAAACAGTGACTTCACTTTCAAGACATACAGTGTACAATTAATTATTTTTTTTTTTTTTGCACATAATATTTTCATCCTTGACTAGCGCAGAAGCCCACAAATAAAATTGTTCAAATTTTATTTTTCCGATAAAATCTTTTCGGCGAAAACGGTGTTCCTCGAGAATATATTGTTTTTAGCAACTTTCTCTTAGAAAAGGGTTAGAAAGACTAGGTTTTTTCCTGAATTTTTCCACTTATTTCCAACGTTTCAGTTGGAGTTTTTAGCTGCGGTTTTATCTGAAATGTCCAACTTTTTGTTCACTTTTCATTTGAAGTAAGTTTTTATTTAATATAATTCAGCAAAAATAATGGTGCATCACTCGGGATGCGCGTTACAAGGGCTTATACTCAGCATCACATAAAGGACTGCAGTTTTTTGCGTTACTTTCATTTGTAATTGATACACAAGTATCAGAAACAGTGACTTCACTTTTAATACATACAGTGTACAATCAATAATTTCTTTTTACAATGCACATAATCTTTTCATCAATCAATATTTCATCCTTGACAGTTTACAAACAAGCTTTTCATCATCTACAGGTTGAAAAGAATAATACTACCGAGTATTTATAATTGTGGTTTCTTTAGCAAAACGTACTTTTAAGGTTTTTTTAAATGACTCTATGTTTATTAGGAGAACAAAAATTAATAATAATTTTTTTCTCTGACGCGCCCCATCGGTAAAGTAATAGATTTTCTGAATATTTTTATACCTGAATTTCTGTTTCCAGTACTCGATAACTTTTGATTTGAAGAAACGTACCGAGCATGTATCATGAGTCAGTTTTTCAGAAATAATGACGAAAATGTTGTGATTTTTCTTTCCATTTCGAAAACTTTACTACAATTAAAAATACTTGGCATTATCAGTGTTTCGAAAAAACCGCAAGTTTCTATCACTAAGCAATGAAAATATTATTAGCAAAGATGATAAATTGTTAACAAAATTATTTTTTAACATGAATTAATTATAACTTTAATCTAATTAAACCATTATTTTTGCTAAATTAAATTAAATAAAAACTTACTTCAAATGTAAAGTGGACAAAAAGTTGGACATTTCAGATAAAACCGCAGCTAAAAACTCCAACTGAAACGTTGGAAATAAGTGGAAAAATTCAGGAAAAAACCTAGTCTTTCTAACCCTTTTCTAAGAGAAAGTTGCTAAAAACAATATATTCTCGAGGAACACCGTTTTCGCCGAAAATATTTTATCGGAAAAAAAAAATTTGAACTATTTTATTCGTTGGCTTCTGCGCTAGTCAAGGATGAAAATATTATGTGCATAAAAAAAAGAATAATTAATTGTACACTGTATGTCTTGAGAGTGAAGTCACTGTTTCTGATACTTTTGTATCAATTACAAAAGAAAGTAACGCAAAAGATTTCTGTCCTTTATGTGATGCTAAGAATAGGCCCTTGTAACACGCATTCCGAGTAATGCATTTCCGAGTGGTGGCCGCTGAGTCCGGTGCGCGGCGCTAAACAATATTGTTTATTACGAACCCGAAGAGCGATCACAAAAATTTTGAAACTGTTTTTGAATCGTAAAAATTCATAGATTACACTGCTCGAAAAAAATTCGAATATCGCGTAAAGAACAGGGCCAAATCAGCATTTGTTTATTAAAAAATGATGAAAATTATTGACAATAATTGATTATCACATTTTCAAAAATACTAATGTAAACCGTATTTAACTCATAAAATTTGCCCAAATCATCAGAAAGTTACATTGTACAGTTTACAACCAAAAAATTTTGAATCAACTGATGCCAAAATTTTCAATCGAGCATTGTAAATAAACAAATTGATTTTTTTCGAAAATATTCATGGCATGAATTGAGACTACCAAGTAGATTATTTTTTGCATCTTGGTTTCAATTTTGCTTTCATCATCGAGAATCGTGAGCTCACTTGAGAAATTTCTTTTCAGGTTACAGTTCATTAGCAGTGAGATAATTCAGAAAATAAAATTTCGAGTAAACTTACCGGTGAGCCAAAGTTGTGACCAATCTCGTGCGCCAAAGTCACGTGAGAAACTGCAGGAGGGACGTGCTTCCCATAATTTAGCAAGGTCACTATACCAGTATTCAAAGATTTCATACTGCCCCTATAATGCTGCAACAAGAATTTATTTAAAATTTAGTCATAAATATACGTATTCTTTTTTCGGACAAAAAAAACAGATTCGTCGCGTACGCTCAGTTGAGAATCGTCTTCAAAGGTATGTCGACGGATATTGATATTTTCATGAATCACAAGAAGGAAAACAACATGAAATAAATAATATTTAAACTATTTTCCTTCATGAACTTGATTAAATAAACTGCAGTTGTTCTTCAAAACTGCAAATCACTTGCATACTTTGTTAGGAGGAATACAACTTTCATCTTTTGTCTCCAGTTACTATTGACACAGTCATATGGAGTCTCTCATCTGCCCGCTTTTCATTAAAGTTACCAATTCAACGAAAAATGAATGAAAAAGGGGTGGCGCTTCCAAAATAATAAAATATGTATTAATCGTAAGATTTGAGTAGATTTAAGAAATCTAATAAAAGTTAAAACAGCGGGCAGATGAGAGACTCGATATGCCTGTGTCAATAGTAACTGAAGACAAAAGATAATAAAGGTATAAAGTTTCATTCTTTTCAAACTATACAAGGTACAGAGAGATAAAAGAAAATTATGCAAACAATAAAGATCTATAAATTTGGTAGAATTTACTTTTTAACAGGACAAGTAGCTTTTACTTCATTCATGAAAAGCCAAATTAAATCTTCAAATGTGTTATCATTTTTCCCATTGGACGCGAAGGTTTTGTTTCAATCGCAAAAAATAGAAGGAAATATTGAAAAATTACAATTATAGGAAAAGTACACAACATATGAACAAAAATAATGCAACAAAACCACTCTAACGTTTTGGAAAAATTTCGATCGAGTGCGCAGCACGAGACACGCCGTGAGCATGTACTCTTTAAAGCCGGAGAAGGTTTAACAAAAAATATTTCGCAATCATCAAATTAAAGTAAATGACATTTCGCTTTTGAGTTCCAAAACCTCTATATACAGACTTAGGTAAGTACAGAGACCTAGCGCGTAGCGCGAGGTAAATTCATAACCAAGCGCGGAACGTGAAATCCGACAGACGCGCGGTCTTGGCGCGTTCAAACTTGCGAACGAAGCGCGCGATGAGATTGTGCCCGCACTGCGTGGAAATCTTATATTATGAGGATCAAGTATCGCAGGATAGATTTAATCTTATTTCATAAATTACTATAAATTGTATACATCATCAGAAATCTCAAACATTGCCACAAATTTCATAAATTTCCAAAAATTTGATGGAAATCGAAAATTCCATAAACCACGAATGTCACAAGTTTCCAAAAATTCCCACAAATATCATCAATAACGACGAACTAAATAAATTCCACGAATTTTGGTAAAATTCATGAATCACCAGCAATTTTTTTCATTCCCATTAATTTTCTCAATCTAGATAAATAACCATAATTCTTGAATTTCCGTGCATTTATATTAAGTCACAGCTGATGAGGAAGTTCATTTTTAAATACTAAAACACGTATTCTCTTTATTGATTCATTAGTAAATTCCAAAAATTGGCTGAGCTGTCGCGACTGTAAGTGAAAAAGAAGATCCATTTTTGATTTTAAGAAAAATTTGTTTCTATGAATCCGAAGCAGTAAAAGATACAAAATACATTTCCTGGTAAGAAAAAGATGCGCAATGAAATTAGGCATTGAAATGTACTTTAAAAAATTGAAAATTCGGGATCTCATTTTCGAATGGCCAAGGGTCACCCCATTCACTGAAAAATAATTTTACGTGCCCTCCTTTGATGGTTCAGCAGCTCAATTGACGTGTACTGGCGCGTAAGAGATAGAAGATCACAAGCACGAGTGTGAAAGAGACAGCTCGGATGAACAGCTATCCCTGTCTCGCAAAAGCGTGCGAGCACAGGTGTGAAAGGGAAAAATTGTAAGAATGGTTTCTTGTAGTAGGTGAAACATGAAGCAATTTATCCTTATGACTTTTTTTGATAAAAGCAAAATTGTCAGCGTTATGGCATTTTCAAAATCCAGAAATATGAAAGAAAATGAGAATTTTTAGCCAAATAACGTAAGATTGATAATAAAGTCAGAGAGCAAAAATATTCCTTCTTGGTAGTCCTACAAGATCGTGAATACGAATTTTTTAATTTTCTCGAAACTCGAACTCGATAACTTCCGAAAGAATAATCATTTTCAATCGTGCTTTGGCACCCATTTTGAGGGACCAGAAATAACAAGCCAAGTTCGTTAACCAGCTGGTTTGGATCAAAAATATAAGAGGGGGAAAAAAAAAAATTCAAAATTTTTTTGGATTTTTTTTCCAAGACTCAAAAATTCAAAGTACGGTTTCTTGTATTAGGTAAGAAGTGAAGCAAATAATCCTCATGATTTTTTTCGATAAAAACAAAATTTTCAGAGTTATGGCATTTTCAAAATTCGGAAATATAAACAAAAATGACAACTTTTAACCAAACAGCGCAAGATATGAAAAAAGGTTCGAAGGAAAAAAATGTTAATTTTTGGGAGCCCTCCAGGAGGATCTTTACAACTTTTCGAGTTTTCTCAAAAATTCGAAAGTTCGAATTTGGTCGCACAAAAAATAGTGGAAAATAGAAAGATTCATTTTTTGATCAAACTATGTAAGGTACAGAAAATGTAAATGAACTCAAATTGTGCACCAAAAAAGGATGTACCAATTTCGTAGGCTTAACTTCTTGATAGGACAAGTATTTTTTGCTTCATTTATAAAAGGAGCATTTGAAAAATGAGAAAAATGAACTTTTGGACAATTGACACAAGCTTAGGGAAAATCAAATATACGCAAGTTCTTTACAGGGAAAATATCTTTAAATGTGTTATCAACTTCTTTACAGGATACGTAGTTTTCATTTAAATGAGGAAAAATAAATATGAAAATGAAATGATAAAATTTTCGAACAAGTGACTAAGGCTAAACCAGAAGCGATAAGAATGTATTCGTTAAAGCCGGAGAAGCTTCATCAAAAGAGAATTCGCACTAATCAAATTAAAGTTGTCAACATTTCGCTTTTGAGTTTCACAAGCTTTTTATACAACTCACAGTGGTCTGGAGGACCCTAAAAAATGGTCATAAATCGAAAATTGAACTTTTTTTCGCGCTTTCGAGTACACTAATTCATTATTAACATATTCATACATCGAATGGCAAAAGGAAAGCGCGCTTAGTTACCTATACGACTGCAGGGAGCGCTGCAAAGTCAGCTATTCAGATGTTTGCGTGGAGCGTTTCCGCAACGTCAAAGTTCGCGCTTAGTTTTAAGTGGTATTACTTTACGTAAAAAAGCTTAATTTCTGGTTTTGTTATGGGTACGGCTGCTGAAGGTATGAATAATGAGTTTTGAATACGTGTAGATCGTTATGTGGGCTATCAGGATATTTTTAAGTAACACATAAAAGAATCTCTATCTTTGCAAAAACCTATTCATATAGTTGTAGTTTAACGCGGTTCACTAAATATTCAAATTGGATTATCTAACTAAGCACCAATTGATCAAGAATTTTTTAAATTCAGCTGCACATATTTGCACCATTTGTCACAATCGGTTTTTTTTTCGTTAGCGCTCCCGCGCTCGTCATTTGTAGGCATTTGTAGCACGGGATTGATGAAATCTCCACGTTTTGAGACCTCCTGATCCCGAAAAAGTAGTTTTCACCTTGGTGTCTGTCTGTCGTCGTTGTCGTTGTCGTCTTTATACTCCATAACTTTTGAAAGACTAATCGGATTGGATTGCCCGTTGGCAAACATTTTAAGGAACCAAAAAGATAATTCAAGTTCGTTAAACAGCTTTTTTTTATCCTCATCATTTTTTTTTTTTTTTTGAAGAAAACAGAATTGTCAAAGTCATGGTATTTTCAAAATTCAAAAATATAGAAGGAAATGAGGATTTTAGCCAAATAACGCAAGATTTAAAAGAAAGCCAGAGAGGAAAATGTTCCTTCCCGGCAGCTCTACAGTATCGTGAATACAACTTTTTGAATTTTCTTAAAAAATCGAAAATTCCAATTTTGTTCGCACAAAAAATAATGAAAAATAATCTGTAAATTCGAAAACTTTCGAAAGAATGATCATATTCGATCGTACTTTCGCACCCATTTTCAGGGACCAAAAAGACAAGTCGAGTTCGTTAACCAGCTCTTTTGGATCAAAAATGAAAGAGGGGGAGCATTTTGGAAATTTTGCTGAACTTTTTTTCCAAGACTCCAAAATTGCAAGTACAGTTTCTTGTAGTAGGTAAAAAGTGAAAAAATTCATCCTCATGATTTTTTTATTCATAAAAACAAAGTTGTCAGAGTTATGGAATTTTGATTTCCGAAGATATAAACAAAAATGAGACTTTTAAGCCAAATAACGCAAGATTGGAAAGAAAGTCAGGAAGAAAAAATGTTTCTTTAGGGAGTCCTACAAGATCGTGAATACAACTGTTTGAATTCCCTCAAAAAATCGAAAATTCCAATTTTGATCGTACAAAAAATTATGAAAAAAAATGAAATTTTTCATTGTGTCATTCAGCCTTGCATTTGAATCCCTTGACCTCGAAAACCCCCACTGCAAGTTTTCGCGAGCGTCATGGCACTTTTTCGAAAATCGGTCGGCCATTTTGAATAGGCCATTTCGTTTTCTGAAATTTGGATTATATATTTGAATTCCTTGACCTCGAAAACTATAGGGTACCGATTTTTACGCTTTTCTGTTGAAAATTCGATTTATGGCCAACTTTTCGGGACCTCCAGACCGCTGTGCAACTGTGGGGAGGAGGTACAAAGGCTGAGAGTATAGCGCGGAGCTCGATTTTTATCGAAAAAGTCATAGGAACAAATTTTTCGAATTGACAGATACTGCAAAGAATCGTTCATAGAATTTTCGAATCTTGCGGAAAATGGTCTCAAAAATTTTTTTAATGCTCTATATTTTTGGAATTTTCATCCAAAGTTGCTGCTTAACGAACTTGAACTTCAGTCTCTGATACTGAAAGAGTGTACTGAAGGCCAATCTATAATACCTCTAATACCTCCTTTGATGAGAATGTAAAGTGTCGGTACATGGACATATATTACGCACAATGTCTCCACTGAGGGTGTGAAGGTCTCACATGATTGAGTATTTTTACTCTTTTTTCGCCTCGCAACAAATTCTAGACTTATATGTTATCATGTTGATGGATCGGAATAATAACAGCTTCAGTGTTGAAACCGACAATTTCATAACCAGAGCACGCGTGTATAAAGCACGCCTCTTATAAAATCGTAGCAGTATTGAAAAGGTCCCCTGAGCTGACCTACGTTTGATGGAAAGAAAAAGCTATTCAGACCTGGAAAAGGTGAACATTTTCTTGCACCGTCCTTCCGAGACCACTATCTTCAACAAAAAGGAAAAGCAGCAGCCAAGAATATTTCCCGAATGCAATTATTATCTAAAACTCCAGAAGGAAAGAATTCAAAATTCTAAACTTCAATATTCTTAACTCAATCATTCAAGTTCGAAATAGGCTGAAATTCAGCATTTTGGAAATTTAATTCGTGTAAACTTACGAATCCACAATTGAACTGTGAATCGGAATTGAAGCTACTTAAATGTAAAGTACTTTGTCCAACACCCGCGATCGAAATGCGACTTCGGAGGCTCGTCTCGCGTGGACGAAGTTGTCGATTTCTCGGTTCATGACGTCACACTGGTCGAAGTGAGTACTTTTCCCACTAGTGGTCTAAGTAAGTGAGAGGAATGTGATTAGCGTGGTTGAAGTGGTGAGGGCAGTCGATGCAGTAGATCCCTGCAGTGGTGACATCAGGTGTTAACGATGTTAACTCTGCATTCCAGGTGAGCGCGGTTAAGATGTGCATAAGGCGCATACTTTTTTCACCCATTGAGTGACTCAGATTTATTTATAAAAATTGTCTGTGTTCACAAAACTCTCGACGATCTCCTCAGCCGTATTTCTCTCGCGAGTTATTGGACAAAAGTGTATGTGCACCATGTGGAAGAAGGCAATTACACTCGTGTGATTGCCGCGCTCGCTGCGCTTGCGCGACAAACTTCACACTCGTTGGAATCGCCTTCTTCTCCCACTTGATGTACAATATACTATATTTAGTTGGATAGGTTGAATTAATCACGTTAGAGTATTGCAGGATTGGTTCTTCACAAAATTAATTGATTTTGCAGAATGGAAGCATTAAACATGATTCAGTGAAGTTTGAAAAAAAATTACCAAACCGCAACAGCTTCAGTTTTTCTTGAGAATCACGAAGAAAATTTTGGGCAGATTTTATCTACAGAATTCCTTGATATTCAACTTACCCCATTCTTTTCGCAAACGCCACCTGCATTTTTTAGATCACCTGTCCAAGCTAGACCCAGTGTACCCATCTCGAAGTCTCTGTACGTGAACATATAAGCCAAGCAGAAGGCATCGTAATCTTCCTCTGAAAAAAGAAAATAATTTATTTATTAGTTTTCGAATTGCAGAAACTTCCTGGAATAAAATTACAAAATTTGAAATTCTTCGTGATATTTTGCGTTCAAATCAAACGTATACCTCCATCAGAATAAAATTAATTATCCAGTTATTTAACATCAGCTGTATATCAATAATTAGCAATTCGAATGAATGATCAGAAAAAGAAGTTGAAATTGATTACATTCATCATCCAATAATCAACACACGTTCACAAATCACAAGACAGATAAATACTTGATATTTTTCTAATATCTACATTGTCGTCAACATGAATATATTGCTCGTAACGAACAGAAATTAGAATTCAATCACAGACTTTCTTCTCTTCGATGAAACACTCAACCAATTTATATATTCAGTACTTTTAGAAGTAGATGAGTGTAATGACTAAGAATTATTTTCCGCAGAGGATATGATGAAAAAGAGTGAAAAGCTTGTTCTGGATGAAATTGCTTTTGGCTATTTTTGTTGAGTAAACCACCGATTCTTTCAGAAACGATTCTTCATGCTCTCAACGCAAGCTAAGGCATTGACGTACGTGTGCGTGTTGTCCCAGATGGAAGTATTCCTCCAAACAAATTTTAGCTGAAGTCAAGTTAATTTACATTTGAAAAATGTGACGTCCAAGATTGTACAGGGTGGCGATTCGGCCGACGACTTCAAATTGACGGCCGTTTGCCGTTTCTTCACGGTCATAGTTTTCAATTTTCCCGGTCAACTTGAAATAACATATTTATATTTTTCAACAACAAAGATATCATTTTTTTATAAAAATTAAAACAGTTAAACCTACAATGAAAAAAATCCAATTTACGATAACAAAAAAAAAACAGATTTCCAACAAAATAGTTTATTTTTCAACCAATGTGATGGATCTTCAAATAACATAAAAATCTTTAACCAGAACAGTTGAGTTTTCTAACAGATAAATTATTTTTTGCTGAAAGAGATTATTGAACGAAAATTTAATTACTCAAATTTTTAATGAAAAAAAACATGTTTAACTGAACAAATAGATTTGTAAAAGAAACTTTGGAATTTCCAATTGGAATAGGTTAAATTTTCAGTTCAAAAATTACTTGTAATAAAAAAAACCATCTCTCAACAAATCAAATAAAATTGTAAATTAACTGAAGTGGTTGAATTTTGAACCAGAAAGACGAATGTTTAACTGAAATTATGAACATTTAACTGAAATAGTTCAATTTTTCACAACAAATTAACTTGAACTTGTTAACTCGAATTCTTAACCGTAAAGAAGAATTTTCGAAGAAGATTATTACCTTCCGGAAAAAAGATAATTTTCAACGGAAAATCGATTTTTCAACAAAAGATGTGAAGGTTGATTGGAATGATTGAATTTTTAATTCAAAAAGACCAATTTTCACCGAAATGTCAAAATTTGAACCAGAAAAGATCAATTCCCCAATAAAACTGAAACAGTTAAATATGCAGTTAAAGTAATTATTTCCAACAAAATGGATTTGTATTTCAAGCAAAAAGATGAATTTTTCATCATAAAGATTAAATTTCGACAAATGGAGGCAAATTTTCCACGAAGTACATTCTCAAAGAAAAAGTTTCATTTTCAAATTCAAAAATAAACGTTTAACTAAATACTTTATTTTTCACCAAAAAGAGGTGAATCGATTGTTAACAAAGTAGTTGCAATATCAATCAGAGGTAAATTGGGATCGAAATAATGCAAATTTAACAAAAAATATTTGTTTCCGACAAACATGTTTAAATTTTGAACAAAATCCTCTCTTCTAAAGCCGAATTATAATTAGTTCAAAAAATTCACGTTCCATGTACAAAATTCCCTGTTTCAAGTAAAATTATACTTCTTCACTGAAACTCCCTGCCCTAAAATGAAAACTATAATTATTTTCTGAAATTCTATGTCCTAAGTCGGATAAATGAGGAAAAGAAAATAAAACGTGATGGATACTTTTTTTCGGAAAATGAAGATTATAATTCTTTCTGTAGGTTTGAGCTATCATCAAATCGATTATCAAATTTGAGACATCTACAAAAATCCCACAGAGCAACAAATTTGCAAAATTGCTCAAAAATTTTCCGCAATGGAAGAAGTTGCATTCTCGTAAAATCTACAATTCGTAAACGATGCTCGTAAACATTTCAACCGGTGTCATATATCTTTCCCTAGACTCCCAATGCCAGCGCATTGATCAGACAAGGTATCATATATCAATGCTAGTGAAAATATACTAGGATCATTGACGCTTCTCCTTCATGTCGCATTTACACGTCAATTTTTGCACAATTTTCTACCAGCCTACGTAAATCAATCCTCCAGCAATTATCAGTACAACAAAATTTGAATCGCAAAAACAGAACTATTTTCACTGACATTACGAAACGATATCGGAATCGCGAAAAATAGCAAAAGTAGCCCGATTTTTGCGATTAAAACTTTGTTGTAGAACAAATAACCATGATGTATCAAATGTGTAAAAATTGGTTGGAAATTTTGCGAAATGCAATAGTAGCGCATTGATTAGGCAAGATATCATATATCAATGCTAGTAAGAGTGTACTAGGATCGTTAACGCTTCTCTTCCATGTCGCATTTACAAGAATATTTGTGCACAGTTTTCTACCAGCTTATATGTAAATTAATCCTTTAGTAATTATCAGTACAACAACACTTGCATCGCAAAAATTGGAACCTTTTTTTCTATTACAAATAATAATGAAATAGCAAAAAAAAACTGATTTTCGCGATTTGAACTTTTTTGTAAAGCTTATAACCATAAGTTATTAAATTTGTTAAATTGGTTAAAATGTTTGCGGAATGCAAGAAGTTGCATTTCCGTTAAATCTATAGGTCGTAAACGATACTCGTAAAAATTTTGACCGGTGTTATATATCTCTCTCTAGACCCCAAAGCTAGCGCTGCTCCATAACACTTTTAGCGTCACGGCTTTTAATAACGCTTTTCAGCGTAACGGTTTTCAATAACGGTTTTTAGCGTCACGGTAGCAAGACGGTATAAGGAACTTTATTTCAAAAAGTATCAGGTATTTTTCGTCAGAGTTAGCTGGCTCATGCACTATCGATAAAACTCAGGTATCATCATCTATCCTGGCCAGCGGTAGTTGGCCGAAGGTGAGAGAAACGAGCGCCAACGACCACGCTGAGATTAACACAAAAATGTTCAGAATTACCGGAATGCGTTTTTCATTTGCTTATATAAATTAAACGCAGCCTTTGCCACGACCCAAAATTCAACGAGCTTATCGCAAGGGTTCAAATTACATATCTGTGCATTCATACCTTGTCTGAATGAGCCCGATGATGCTTAATTAAATATGTCGGACTGAAATTGAGAAATTTCAGAATGTTACCGCATGCCGAGCCCAATCCGTCCCTTTCGCACCTGTGCTCGCTCGCTATGGCGAGACGAGGAAAGCTGTTCCTTCGAAATATCTCTTTCACACCCATGCTTGTGATCCTCTATCTCTTTCGCGTCAGAGCTGGCACGTCCATTGAGCTGCCGACTCCTCACAGGGGGGGGGGGGGGGCCCGAAAAATTTTTTTTAAGAGAACAGGGTGAATCCTGGCCATTTGAAAATCAAGTCCCGAATTTTTCATTCTTAAAAGTAAACTTCAAAATAAAATTTCATTGCGCGTCTTTCTCTTACCGACAAATATATTTTGTATCTTTTACTGTTCCCGGACTTGAGATGAAACTAGTTTTTCTTAAAATTAAAAATTGATGTACTTCTTCACTTCAACTCGCAACAACTTGAACAATTTTCAGAATGTACTAATAAATCGAAAAAGAAAATCTGCCCGCTGCGCGGGCACATTCTCATAGCGCGCTTCGCGTGCGCCTCGCTTCGCCCGCAAGTTTGAGCGCGCCTAGGGCACGCATCATTCGAATCTCGCGCTTCGCGCTCCAAAATGTATTTACCTTGCGCTACACGCTCGGTTTGTTTTTCACCTCGCGCTTCGCGCTCGGCTTCATGCGCGCTTGGTTCAGTTCACAATGCATGTAATGCATACACAGAGTTGCGAATTTTGCAAAACTGCTGAAAACCTCTACTTCTATGAAGATTATTG
>WSXT02033765.1:0-13230 GCA_011762715.2 Neuroterus valhalla
TTATTCGGGCCTTTGACCGCTCCTCAAACCAAAGTTCGCACTCTTCGTCAAACCAAGGTTTGCTTTTGGATGGTCTTCTCAGCCCTATGGTAGTTTTCGCGGCCGCTTTTCAAAAATCAATCAGTTAATTAATTAACCCTTTGAATAAAAAATACCCTTTCATCTTGAATTTTCTGCAGGTTCTTCTGTTCGCGATGTTCCATTCAAGGCTTTATGGGTTTCAAAAAACCTCATTTGGGAGAGCAGAGGTGGGAAATAGAAGGGCTATATGTAAATAGTGATGAAGAGAGGAAAACAGAGGGGTAAGGGAAGTTGATGGAAGGAAACGCAGAAGGTGTAGATTTGCTCATAGTAGGTGATTTTAGGACTAGGAGGAACTCCAAAGACAAAGAAGTAAATGGAGAGGAGGGGAAATAACTAGTTATTGTTGACGACCGGGTGGAGGAGCAAATAAGAGAATTAGAGAAAGACATCAGAGAGAAATAAGAAAGAAAAAAACACAGGAGAAGGTAAATGGTTAGCAAGAGGAAAAGAGGAAAAAAGGCAGCTAGGATGAGGAATGTAGGAGAAATAAGTAAGTTAGGAAGAAAATAAGAAGATTAAGGGAAGCGAATGGTAATGCGGAAGAATACAAAAAAAAGAGACAGTGTACAATGCGCTGTGTGATGAAAAAAAAGAGGAGAAGAGTACAAAGTTTGCAGAGAAGGTAAAAAGGGATTGCACAGAGGAAGAAGTTTAGTAGAAAGTTGACAGAGAGAGGAAAAATAGAAGAGGAATCAATCAAGAGATTGAATTGTTTAAACTATATGAATATTTTATGAAATTTTTAGAAGGAGTGAAGAATCAAAAGGAAGAAAGGGGATTTGACACCAATGTTTGTGGATTTGAAAGCAGTATTTGATTAATTGGAAGGGGAAGAGATAGATAAAAGTATGGAGAAGGAAATAAGCGAAAGTTCGAGGAAGAGAGTAGCTGGAATCAATTTTGAGATTTGTAGTTAATCACATAATTGAAAAAATACCTAGATAGTGGAAATGGATAACAAGGTGTAGAGGTAAAAAGTTAGAGGAAGCAGAGAAATATCTTGGTCTTATGTGAAGGAGGATGGAAAGCATGATAAGTGATTGGAGGAAGGAGATGGTAAAAAGGTGGAAGATCATGGAAGTATTACAATTTATTCGGTGGGTTATAAAATCTATGCAACATTTATTAGGAACAGGCTCGAAAGTCAGGTAGGAGAAAAAGAAAGCATTTTACTCAAACAAGATGGCTTTGAGGAAGCAAAATGTACAACTGATAACGTTCACATCATCAACTATCTAATAAATAGGAATTTGAGACGTTAAAAGGGAAGCTTGTGGTCTTGTTCGTGTATTTCAAAGCAGCTCTTGACTCAGTCATCAGTAGGTTGTTGTAATAAGCTACGAAAGAAACGGGAGTGGGTGAGAGGCTAAATGGAAGAGTGATATAAATATTTGTAGATCGAGGTCCCAGAAGTAGGGATAGAAAATGAGGAAGGAGAATTTGGTATAATTAGAATGATTCATTTGGGATGAATGAAATCATTACGGTAAACTGAGAATCTTCATTATTGATTTCGATTTTTTTTATGAAGGTGTTCATAAGGAAATCAAAATATATAAGAACAGATGTACTGAAAGTTAAATAAACAAGGAAGCTCCTGGTGACAAAGAACAAGGGGTGGGCGAAATGATTGGGAGGATGAAAGTGGTGATTGAGGAGATAAGAGAGGAGTTACGTTTAATAGGAAATCGGGAGAAAAAGATGATAAGATGAGAAATTTTATGAGGATCGACGGAAAATGGGGGAATTGTAAATGATTGGAGAAAAAAGAAGGCTGGGAAAAAGGAGTAGAATAGACGAGGACGAGAGTAAAAGGGAATGTTGAACGAGAAAACGCAGAGGGAGAAGGGAGGATATGTAGAGGGGGTAGGAAAAGCAGTTAGGAAGAGAAAGGTATGGGAGGTGATAAACGAAAAAAGAGTCTGTAACAAAGTTTGACGAGGAAAAAGTTGACCAGAAGAATGGAGGACAAGATAAGTGATTCCGCTTCCAAAAGGAGGAGAAGGTAAGGAGAATAGAGATATTGCACTCATCAAAAGTTTTTAAACTTTTTCTGAACACTCCTGCAAAGATTTTGTAACCTGACAAAATTAGTGTGATACCTTCAGAATCCCCTTCATTTTTACCTTTTGATGCTCAAGTATCAGAATCACTAATTTCCTCCTCCATTCTTCCGGCCATCCTCATCCTCTCCATACTTTTTTACAGACTCTCCACATTTCTTCCCTTACTCCCTTTACCCTTACTTTGGCTCTGATATCATCAATCACCTTCCTTACCACATCCTCTCCTGTTTCACTGCATACTTCCATACCTTCAAGCACTACGTTCTCCCTTTGTAGGGAAATTATTAGAAGAGAAGCAGACGTTACATAACAGATGTGAGAAATAGTCAAATAATGCTTCGAAAAAGATCTCCATAGATAAATGAGGTTGTTCGTTAGGCAGAAACAGTCAAAATAAAGCAAAATACGAGAATAGAAGGAGAAGGAGATAGAGGAGTTACAAAATATATTAGATGGACGACATAAAGGGTATGGAGTTATAACACAGGGTTAGGTGAGGCAAGGTTATAGGGTAAGCAAGGAGGCCAAAAATCAATCAAGAACATGGGTCGGAAAAAGGATCCGGGAATTGGAAGAGAAACAAGGGGTGAGGAAGTTAGAGGAGTTAGCCAAAAAGTTTATCGAAGACGTGGTAGGGGGAAAAAAAATGCTGCCAAGTTGACGTGATGCGAAGGAGGAAGAAGATTCTCCAGTAGTAATCTAGAGAGAAGGGGGAGAGGAAATATAGACTTTGAGGAATTCGAACGAGGAGATAGAGGAAGGCAGGTGACCGATAGAGAAGGAGGGAAGGGGAACCAAGATACAAGGAATCGTACAAAAAAAGAATGGAGAAAATAATAAGAAAGGGAAATGAGGGGTATTTGGATATGTAGGGGAGATGAGAAAGCATTATAGGATGGTTGTGTGAGAAGAGACGAGGAGAGAAGATGTCAAGAGAATGTTGACGAAATTTTTGCGAAAAGGCGGAAAAATGAAGAAGGTATAAAAAATGGCATAGGAGTTAAAAAGGAAGTATTTGAGAGTTTGGAGAAGAGGAAATAATGAGCAAGAGTGAGGAGGAAAAGAAGATTTAAGAAAAATATCGATGATGAAGTCCTCCTAATAAAATATTTGAATTTCAAATATAGATCAAGTTTGAAGAGACGAAGGAAAACGCTCTGAACTCCCGGTAATAACTTCCACTAAGATAGAACCACCTTATTTTACTTGTTACTCTCTTCTTTGCTGAAAGTTTGTTGGGTAGAAACTGAAAATTGTCAGAGACCGCAACTACAAGCATTAAACAAAGTTCGACAAGAACAGCAATCTGAGGAGAGAACGGATTTTCTGTGACGTAAACTGCTCTTTGAAGAGGTTCCAATCTCAGAAACGGAATTCAATTATCCGCTTTTCGTTCGCAATAGAACGCGATTCGTTGAAGCTTTTAGAAAGCTATGTGGTGCAAAAAATTGAGAAAGATTTTTCAGTATTTCATAGTAATAAAATTTGCGATGAGCGAATTTTTTTTTTTTTTTAAGAAAATTGTTATACACCCCGATTTGAGATTGTAAGGTTCATCTATTAAAAGAATACATTTTATTGAAGAGTTAGGAAGTTACTGTCATTCATAATATTCGAACAATAAACTTTTTACATTGGAAACCTTCCCATAAACATTATTCAAAGTTGGTGCAATGATAGGGAAGATTTCTTCCTTTAGGATAAATACGCTTCTTATATCACAGCGATTTTTATAAACAATATCCAAAGTTCATGCAATCAGAGGAGATTTCCTGTGCTTCGAGACGAATCTACTGACCTTTAATATTGCTACGTAATTGAAGAGTAAGAAAAATTTAATTATTCATTATATGCGAGAAATGTAATCTTTGTATCGAAACTGTCTCCATAAGTATCATTCGAAAATGATATAACGATTGAAACTACTCTTGGCTTTGAGACGAATCGATCGATCTGAAATATTACCACATTCCATCGAAGTGTAAGGTAGTTGTGGGTTTTGATAATATTTGAGGAGTCAGTTTTTTTATAGTAAAACTCTTTTTGATAGCATGATTCAAAGGGAAGCTTTTTTAAGGTGAATCGATTGACTTATATCAATACATTATAATGTTCCTAAACATTATTGAAATGAGATGCAACAATGTTAAAGATTCATTGACCTAACGAAAACTGATTGACCTATAATAAGAATACATTTCATTCAAGATCGACAAGGTATGGTTTTTCTGCATTAGGAATATTTTTATAAACACTATTGAAATGAAATTCAACAATGTGAAAGATTCATTGGCCTTATAAAAACTGATGGACCTATAATATGAATTCATTTTATTCAAGATCAAGGGAGGTATGGTTATTCTGCATTTGAAATATTTTCATAAAAATTATTCAAATGAGATGCGACGATGTAAATGACTCATTGACCTAATAAAAACTGATTGACCTTTAATATGAATTCATTTTATTCAAGATCAGGGAAGGTATGGTTATTCCGCATCGGGAATATTTTCATAAACATTATTGAAATGAGATGAAACAATGTAAAAGATTCTTCGACCTAATAGAAACTGGTTGACCTCTTATATGAATACATTTTATTCAAGATCAGGAAAGGTATGGTTATTCTGCATTGTGAATATTCTCATTAACACTATTGAAATGAGACGCAACAATGTAAAAGACTCATTGATCTAACAGAAACTGATTGACCTATAATAGGGATTCATTTTTTTCAAGATCAGGGAGGTCTGATTATTCTGCATTGTGAATATTTTCATAAACACTATTGAAATGAGATGCAACAATGTAAAAGACTCATTGACCTAATAGAAACTGATTGACCTATAATATGGATCCATTTTTTTCAAGATCAGGGAAGGTATGGTTATCCTGCATTGGGAATATTTTCATAAACATTATTGAAATGAGATGAAACAGTGTGAAAGACTCATTGACCTATGATTTGAATTGATTTCCGAGAAGAGTAAGGAAGTTGTGGTCATTAGTAACATTAGAAATTTTATTGAATTATTACAAAGAGATGCAATCATAAGAAAACTGCTTGCTTCAAAAAAATTGATTTACTGAGAAAGGAGAGAATGGCAGTAGTAAAAAACGTTTCATGAAGGGGTAGAAGAAAGAGAAAAGAGACCAATAGAGGTAACGTCATGGCAATTGGGAAATAGAGGGTTTTTCAGAAATCAATAGACTAGAGAATAAGAGAATAGACTATAGAAATTTGGAAAAAAGAGTCAGAGACAGGTAAAAAATTCACGACATATACGGGATAGATGTATAAGGAGGAAAAGGAGAGTGCAGTATGGCAAAAGAATGTCCAGAAAGTTTGAGGGAAGATCGGATTAGTACGAGAATGCATGAAGAAGATGGAGAAGGCTAGAGACGACAGAGTAGGAAAATGAAAATTCTTGATTGATTTTTAGAAAATGTTAACAGAATAAAATTGACAAAAATTTGAATAATTCCTACTATAAATAGGATTGAAACACATTTCTTGAAAATTTACGTCCATTATAAAAAAGCTTCCTACCTTGTCTTATAAATTTGCCTCAATGCAGCGACTAATTAGAAGCTTCGTGTCCATGAACACCATTAAAATTATAATTGAGAGAGGAAATAGATATCGTTAATTTATGTGCGCTCATAAAAGATTATTGAGGATGAAATAAAGTTGAAATCCCGTTATAAGTACAATTTGTCGCAGTAACCCCATCTGGTCAGATTTTTGAGGTATTTTCAGATTTACCGATTTTAATTTATATTTTTCTGTTCGAACACAAATTTCTGACACCCCGAATAGTTTAAGGACTAATTTTGTTATTATCGTCTGAGTCATCTTCGAAGATAAATAGTAAGGATTGACATAATGTGCCTACAAAGAAGGGTTGCGAAGCCATTTAATCTAGTATTCATTTTTTTCTCATCTCTCTCTTAACCTCATATTTCACCTCCGTCCGTTACTTTACCTCGCTCATATCCCATCACTTCTTCCTCCCCAAACATCTTCTCATCGCATATCCTCTCATGCTGTCCTCTTCACGCCTTCCTTATTCACCCTCCTCCACTCTTCCTCTTGATTACCATCAGACCCCTTCTCCTCCTTCTTTCACACTTAAGCTCACCCCTTTCCTTCCTTTCATTATTTCCCGTTACTCCCTTACTTTCTTCAATTATACGATATAGAACAACAAGAAACATAAGGGTTCCTGCCAAGAGTTGAAAAACCCTAGAGAGACCATTGTCTTCATCTACTATTTAAATTATTTACATTATTCTTATATCTACTTCGTCTCCTTCTTACAAATATATCTCTATTCTTTGTCCTCCTTTCTTCTCTTCCTCTACATCTCACCCAGTATCCTCTTTACCCATGCAATTTCCCTTTCCTCCCCGATCTCATGCAGTATTACCTTCATGCTTATCTCACTCCTATCCACCTTCTCGCATTCTTCTAACCAGTGTTCCACTTTTGCATATACCCCTTTCCACACAACTCGCTCATTTTCTTATCCTGCGGAAGCCAGAACCTATTTAGGCCTTCCATGCTCCACATCTCATCCTTGCTATTATCTCCTGACTTCTTTCCTCTCCTTTTTCACACAAATATCGCGCTCTGTTTATTCTCCTAATCCACCTATATTTATACCTTGATCCTCTTATCCTCTCATTCTGCCTCTCCTTCCACCATACCGTTCCTTTTAAGAATCTCATACATTTTTCTCCCTTCCTCGTGACGTCTTCTCACTTCTCAATTTCTCAGGAAAGCAGAGGAAAAATTCCAACCTTCTTAATGGATCTATATTACAAAAAGACAAATAACTGACAAAACTATAAAATTTCAATTTCCTACCCTAAAATAATAATGACTCGAATTCTACGGTTCTTGAACCCTATTTATTCCCCAACTGATAGTAGAGTTGAATAGAATCCAAACTCTGAATTTGAAACTCTTGCTAAGTCAACTGACTTCCATGGAACCTTTTGAGTCGTTACAAAAATTTATGAAGAAACAGTACCCGCTATTTCAAAGATCAATTCTTTATTGATGGTTCCCGAAAATAGATTGGAACTTCGAGTAAGTTCAATGGAACATAATAAGCGTGCTGTGAACAGCAAAGTTTCAAATGGTTGTATAAAGGCTAATATCGTCCTAATCTACAAGGGAAACGGTCCTTGAGGCGGCTGTAATAATGTATCCTTTACACCTCTTTCTCAAACTTTGTTATCTTAATTCCATTACCAAATCTTTCCCTATCGATTCCTTGTTTCCGAGTAATACAGCAAGGCTAGAACCGACCGATTCAAGTGTCATCCGGAAGGAACTTGGCTCAAGGGTATAATAATAAAATCTGTAGGGTATAATACTGATCGAATGATCAGTATCTCTAACAATCACTCCAGGTGGAGTCATTGAGAAACACATCCCTCTCCTTGCATACATGCTTTGCTCCCTTGACATCCATTTGCACCATTTTATGGGAGCTCTTGTTTTAGATGACTCTTTATTACTTTCGTCTTCAAAGTCTCATTGAAACATTTTAACGATTCGTTTTTTTTCGTTCTAACTATTTACTTAACTTAGGTACACTTGTTTTGTGAATCGATCTTCATTATTTCTCTCCACATAGCCAAACCATCTTAGGGAATCGCTTCTTACCTTGTCAACAACTTCTTCTCTTACATCACATTTTCTAGGAATCTTCTTATTACTTACTTTGTCTTTCAGCGTTTTACTATGTATGTTCCGCCGGAATCGAATGACAATCGCGTTCACTTTACTCTTATCATTTCCTTGATGAGTACAGGTCTCGCTACAATACAGCACGGTAGGTACAAGCACAGAAATAGGCATCACGATTTCAGCCTTATTGGTCACATATCTAATTGTAGTAGAAGCTCGCATATTGCCAATAATTTTTTAACTCGCATTATTACGCCCAGAGATCTCAGCATCTATTTTTCCGTTGGCAGTAAATAAACTTCCAAGCTATACGGAATCATCAATTCTTTGTATCCTCTCATCAAAGACATTTAAAACAGGTGGAGTATACTTGAAATGCTTTCGATATTGACAAGTCTGCATCTGATGACGCATGTAATATCCGTGACGTCAAGACATTTACAGATCCATTTATTTTATACAAAGTATAGCAGAGGAAAACATTTTCAATAGAATGCTTTACTGGCGTTTTCAAGAGGTTTGGATGTTACATAATCTGAGAGATTAAAATAATACTGGAAGAAGAGGAAATGGCTTCCTGTGAAATATGTCGCTACGAAGATTCAAACCTGCACCTATGCCTTGAAATCTAATACATATATACGTCCGAAGTCCTAACTGGTACTCTAACGTACGCAATAGGAATAACGTAATAAACTTTATTAGCATATTATTATCATTAGGGAAGTATATCATTCGAAAATTTCCATCAGGACAAAAATTATTGATCAGGAAATCAACAGTTTTGGTTTATCCCGAGAGTTTTATTTAACTTCACAGTTTCTAATGATGGAACTTGAAGACTCTCAAACCAAATTTTCTTTGGAACTGCTCTCATCTCTTGTTATTTCACATTCATGATCATTTCGAATAACTTTTGACAACGACTAGAATTTTTTTTTCCTGATCAACAAATTTTCTACGAAGCTGAAACTGAGGCTTTTATTCCACAAAAGAGTAGAATGAAAAAAATTATTTTTGGTGGTTACATACGTAGTTACCCGTCATTTATAAAATACATTATCAATACTTATGAACCCATTTTTCAAAAAACTCAACTCTTGTATCACTGGCACAGTACTGCCCTGGTCGTACAGCCAACCTGACCAATACTGGAAAACAAACGAGGAATGTTTATCTCAAGTTTTTAATCCATCTAGTTAATACTTTTTATCATATAAATTCAATTGTTCAGTTAAGAAACTTGATCTAATCAAATTTCAGGAATACTTTCCTACCAGTTGAGATTCAGGCTCTGGACAAACAATGTTATCTCATATAAAATTCATGAAGATAATAATACATAATGTATGTATCTAGAAATTTATCGGATTTCCGAAGCCTATTTCCGGAATGCTTTGTAGAACATTCATGAACAGTTGTATATTCGCTTGAAAATTCAACAATATCTGTTTTCTCTAGAGATCTTATTTTCATTAGAAAAATTGTTCTCTATTAGTAGAAATGCTAATATTTTTTGGTAAGAATGAAACTTTAAGGTAGAAAATTACCTTTTTCGATTGAAAATCCAACTACTTTGTTAAAAATTCACTTTTTTGGGCACCAATTCATTATATTAGTTGAAAGTTTATTCTGTTGGACAGAATTTGTCTATTATTTTGGAATATTACTTTATACAAGACAAAATTATTTTTCTTTTTTATTACACGATTCAATATATCAACCGTCCTTCTTGTTCAAATTCTATTATTTCAGACTTGAAGTTCAATTTTATTTATTTTTTTGTGAAAAGTCCAATACTTGTATAGAAGTTAAAGTAGATGGTTAAAAATCAGTCCCTTGATTCAAAATTGCACTATCTGTTGGAAAAGTCATGTCTTCTTTTAAAAGTTTGTAATTTTGGTTGAAAATTATTACTTTCAGGTAGTAACTGATTCTCTTAGTTGAAAATTCATCTTTTGTGATTAAAAATTACATTTTTTCTAACTGTTTGTTCGGGCAATGAAAAAAGTAGATGGAAGACCGATATGTTAAACGTTCAACAATTTTGTTTTAAATTCGTGTCTATTGGTTGACATCAACTATTTTTGGTACAATATCAAGAAATATTCTAATAATATATCAACTTCCAGATTGAAAGTTAAACAACTTTGTAGATGATGATATTTTCTTAGTAAAATATTTATAATTTTCATGAAGATTTCAACTGTTCTGTTTATATAATTAATTAATTATTTTATATCGAAATTCATCTTTGCGTCTCTAAAATTCAAAATTTTGAATGGTATTTTCTCCCTTCATCGACTTGAAATCTGTTTTTGTTTAGAAATTTGTGTTTCTTGCTTCAAATCAACTATTTTCTCGAAGATTGAATAACTTTGTTGAAAATCAGTTTTTGGTTGAAAATTTATTTATTTAGAAATATTTTTCATTTATTATCGGAAATTTGTCATTTTGGATAAAAGATTGTATTTTACTCGGGGAACTAATGTTCCTGATTGAAGATTCATCTTTCGTAGTTGGATATTGAATCGTTAGTTTAAAAATTTATTATTTGGTTCGAGAAAGCCCCTCCAAGTTGGTAAAAAATCATTTGTTTTAAAACTTTCATCTGTTTGGGTCAAAATTTATATATTTTTTGGAAATAAGTAATTTTGGTTAAAAAACAGTATTTCCATTTGGAGACTAATGTGGAAGACTAAAAATTCATCTTCTATAGTAGAATATAAAATCATCCGTTTAAAAATAGGTTATGTTGTTTCGGAAAAACTCTTCTAATTATTATAAAAGATCAGCTTCAGTTGAAGTTCCACTGATTTTGTCGACAATTCGTCTTTCTTAGTTGAGTTGGATCATTGGAGGTAAGAAATAATTACATTTTCTGACTTAAATATCAACCACTTGATTGAGAGTGGAACTTTGTCAACAAAAGCTTTCTTTTTCTTTTAATCTTATTTTTACGTTGGAAGCTTATATAATTTGTATAAAATATTTGTATTCTTTTGGTTTAAAATTAGAACTCTGTATTAATGATTCATTCCTCATGATTAGAGATTTATCATTTTGGATAGCCTAATTTCCTTTATTGACTGGAAATTTTTCTTGGTTGAAAATTCGCATTTGCTGGTTGAAATAAACTTTTTATCTGGTAATTGATCCATTTTGTTGAAAATTCCTCTTTTTTACATTCTCAACAGAGAAGGCATTAGATTTGTGTAAAATTTAACCCCCCCTCACCCCCATTTTAGGCCATTAGTACAATAATTTTCGGAAAAACTAATCGATTTTATTGGCCCTTGGTACACTCTTTGAGTGTCAAAAACTGGAGGTCAAGTTTGAAAATTTTTGAGATCATTTTTTTCAAGGCTCGAAAATTGTAAATACATTTTCCTGTAGCGAGTAATAAGTGGAACAATTTACCTCGATAATGTTTTTTGATGAAAACAAAATTGTCAGAGGTATGTCATTTTCAAAATTCAAAAATATGAACAAAAATTAGAATTTGTGTCCAAGCAACGGCAGATATAAAAAAATGCATAGAAGAAAAAATGTTTATTCTTGGGAGCCCTACAAGAGGGTCTTCACAACGGGAAAATACAGATAAACAAAAATTTTTACCAAAAAAAGATCTACAAATTTTGTGTAGTTCATGCTTTATTAAAAAAATACCATATTAAAAAGAAAAAAATTGAACTTTTGGACAATTGTCTCAAGCTTACGGAAAAACGCATAGAATCCCAAAAAAGATCTATAAATTTGTTATAATTTTTCCGATTGTACCGATAGTTTTTGTTTCAATTATATAAAATAAAAATAAAATTCTTTTTTAAAAATTCATTTGCATTTATCTATATTTTGTCGACAATGAATTGACAGAGAAATTACTGTTACTCGAAATTTTAAGGATTTGGAGCAATCGAAGTTGAATCGATTGACACATCTCTCCTTTCCGTCTTTTTGCAGGAAAAGACAAAGAGACTTTAGGTTTACCAAATTGTGAAGTCAGGCTAGTTGATTTCCGATTTAGTAGATTTGATAATTTTGATATTGAATGGAAAAATTCAATTGAGCTGCAGCAGTCTCTATATCTCAGAATATACTGTAGTGTTTTATACTTTTTTGAGATTACGCGAAAAAATTAGGCATGTTCACCATGTCAAATATATTCTATTTTCTTCAGTTTTGATCGGGCTTCACTTGCAACAAAATAACGCTTCCGTATAATTATCTAGTGGAGCAGGTTAATCTGAATTAGACGGCGACAGATGCTAATTAAACCCATTTCTGTTTTCAGATGATCCCCATTACTCTTGCCAACCATAATCTGAATGCTGATACTCAATTTCTATCATTTCTTCAGTATCGCCTACTTTATAAATATTATACAGATTGATCTACATTTTGTTTTCGAATGCAACTGAATTCTCGGTTTTGCTTAAAGGAATGAAAAAATAAACAGCCAATATCATTTAGTGAAAGTTGAAGGTTCGAGAACATTCTTGGCAGCAATGATTCTGTCAGTTCGGATACAGTTTGTTGATGTTAGGGAATCAAAAAAACAGGAATCCTAACCGCCTACTGAAAATAGCCCCAGATGCACCAACAGGATCGAATGTAAACTGAGGTACAGATTTAGGAATGCATTTCTAATTCTAAACTATACGAGGCCGAACGATGAACTGTCGTGACGTTACCGCAAATAGATTGCTCTTATTGAAGCAGGAGATGTATGAATGTCTCAATCTATTTCAAAAAATTAGGAATATAGCAGAGAAATCTCTTTAACATTTGTCAAAAATTTTTTGAATTCTTCATCTTTATTGCGATAAAATGAGAATTTTGTGTCCGGCTTCAAGTATTTTTCCAGTAATTGAGCAGCAAATTGTGCACTAGCTTCAGTAATTCTAAATCTTCAACTGTGGATAAAACTTTTGATTTATGCAATAAAATCATCTTCTTTGTATTTTTTTGTCGTCGTTGTCATCGCATTTATTAATGTTTTCTCCAGATCGGTCTTATTACTGTATACAAATTGATGTATCAAATCAATTTCTCATTTTATATGGTGCTTCTTCGGATAAATATGATGGCTCCTTCGATATGGTTGGTGTAGAATATACATCAGTCGGCAGGAATTACAAATGACGTGAAGTAATTTTCCTGTTCCTGGGTATAGCAATTTATTCATGAAACAATTTTCGTGCAGCCTTTTCACTAAGGGGGCTTCCATAAACCACGTGGCCCAATTTTTTCCACTTTTTGATCCCTCCTTCCCCCCATATGGTCCACCGTGGCCATTCGTCGACCCCCCCCTCCCCCCCCAACACCCCCACGGAGCCCCGGGGTCTCAGGGAAAGTCCCTAGTGGGCGGTAACCTAA
>WSXT02033765.1:13240-28381 GCA_011762715.2 Neuroterus valhalla
CGATCACCCTATAGGAGCCACGTGGTTTATGGAAAGTTCCTTAGGGGTCCGTAACGTAACGTAACATAACGCCTGTTAAAAAAACTAGAAAATAGGTCAAAAAATATCTAAATAGAGGAAACTTGTGAAGGACACAAAACATTGCGGAACCGCAGCCGCAAGTCGAATCCAAACTCGACTCCGATGAAAGCCAGTAGCAGCAGATGAATTATAAACGAGCCACAACGTCTGCAGATTCGCTTTTCTATTTTTTATGAGAAAAATGATATAATGTAATATGATATTATTTATGAAACTATAAATGAATGAAGAGGTATCAGTCAACGTTGGGGAATAAGCTTGAGCCGAATTGAGCAGACGTAATTTATGGACAGCCACTTATTAGTTAGTAGTAGAAATGAAACGGATCATTTTAGCGATTCTGAGTGTTTTTTAAGGTTCCTTCCTCTTCAGCCATAGGAGTATTTCGTTTTTTGTCTCTTTCTCTTTTCTACATGCTTAATTACATAGTTAATTTTAAAATGGTTGCCCACAAATAAATAAATGCCGTCTGCGAGAGAGTCTTCTTCATATATCGAGAATAAAAACTCTCGCTCTATGCGGCCCCGTATGACAGGCTTTTTGAAAACGATATAAAATATTTAGGAATATTCCAATAATTGTGTTCAGTGGCCATTTTTTGGGGAAGACGCTGAAACAATTTTAAAAATCATACTCCTACCTTCACTTTACTTAGTTTTAGGTGTTTTCAATGTTCAAAGAGAGCTACACAAATTCAGGTATCAGCACGAGTGTGGTGAAACATCGATCATATTTGCATTACAATTACTGTTGAATTGCAAAATTACATTAATTTCTCTCGTTTGATCAAAATCGTCATTATCGGAAATGAAATTCAGATATCGTTTGAGTGTGGAATGCTTGACATGAATATTCTCTACCTGTCTGCGGATGACGATTTATTATTTCCTATATTTGTTCTACAGTGGAACAACAAGTGAGCACTTTTCTTCGTTATGAAAATGATTTTCTGGTCCTAAAAGTATTTTCTTCTTGACTGAAAATATCAGTGACAATGCTTACCCAATTGAAATCAAGAAAGAAAAGTTTTTTACTGAAATACCGTATTGTTAATGACACGCTCCATTCAAGCTTCAAATGCACGATTCATCATCCTCTTGTGATTTCTCATAACTTTTCCTATCTATCTGTCCAGTTAGGTTTGCTGCCATCAATGAGTGAGAAATTTCACACAATTGGAAATAATACATCGCTTTTCAGGATTCAGGAAGAACATATACATAAATGAAAAAAGTTGTCATGTTCCCCTCCAAACTCTGAGCATGGTTCGTTGTTATATACCATGGTAAATATGTATAAACCGTCAAGCTATGTATTACTTGTATTCATTTATTTGGTATTCGTTATTCTTCGAATAAACAAACTATATCTATGGCTCAATGTCCATTAAATTTAATTTTATACAATACTCGTCTATTGCACGAGAAAGATTTTGATAAATTATGCAATGCCAAAATACCGCTAATTGATATCGTGCTATGATTATTCTACCAATTATTATTATTTATCAGCATTTGGAACTCGAAAGTTCATTGCCTCATCTACCCGAGACCGCCACGCGTCCCTATCCTGTGCATCATCCATCCACTCATTATAATCATATGGTTGATGTAAATTGGAAAAGTGGATTTGAGTTACGAAATGCATAAACAATGTTTTAATCCAATTACTTGCGAAAATATGCACAGCCCGCGTGTGTGCTTGCATAACGCCAAACCGGGATTTAAAGAGCCGGAGGGATGCTCAAATAGTATTACATGCACTCCTCTCCATTAGAGTAATAATGCAAATAAAATGAGACAAGCACATTTTTTTTGGACGCTTTACATTTCCTTGTAATGAGCACTTTTCATTTGCAATATTATACGTTTAATTCTGCTTCAAATCAAGTTTTACTCTCGACTTCATGATTTTTTAATTGTGATATGTGTAAATAGAGAAAAATGGTTGGGGAAGAAAATGCCTTGAAAGTTTGTTGTAAGGAATGAAGGTATTTTGATTTTGATGTTATGAATGTAAAAGTAAAATGCTGTACTTCTAGAGGTTGATTTTATACAGTGCTTATGATTTCAATTTACTGAATACATTGACTAATGTTTGTTACTTGATACTTTTTTGGTGACGATAATGTTAACAAACTTGCTTTCGAAATTGAGCTAGAAATGATTGAATTGCTCGATTTCTTTCATAAAAGTTACTGAAAAACCGTTTTATTTCTCTCTCATTGAACTTCTTTATTCTTTAAATCTGATGAGAAATTAATTTTTTTGGTTGGAAATTCATACTTCTTAATTAGAAATTCAGATAGTAAGTTGCGAATTCTTCTTCAATTGAATCAAACGGTTCTCGATTTAGAAAAATTAATTTTCTCGAATTTACTGTTTTTTCTTGTAAAATTCATCTTTGAGCTGAATTCAATTTTTCAACAACTGATAGATGATTCCTCTGATTTTATATCAATTTCTCCGATTTCTGATTGAACTTTCCTATTTTAGTTTCAAATGTATTGTTTTCAGTTGAAAATTCAACTATTTTGCAGAAGATTCGCCTTTCTTGCTTTAAATTTCAAATTTTTGTTGGGAATACATTGTTTTTCGTCGAGAATCGAATTCTTTGATGAAGAAGTGATTCTACCAATCAGAGAAGATTTTTTCCAATGCATACTGATTTGTTTAAAGAAAAAGTCAGATTTCGTGTTTGAAATTCGTTTCTTCGTTGAATTTGAATGTTTCAACTTTTTTTCGGTCCGATTCCGCACATGAATCTCTTACGGGGAAAACTTGACTCTTGGATACTTATAATTGATTGTGTTGAATATACAAGAGGGCACCAGTCTTTTGACAACATGACAACGGCACGTGGTATTTTCAGGCGTTCATTCATGATAATTCATCTTTTTGGTTGAAAATTCAACGACCTGTTGGAACATTGAACTCTCTGTCGAATTTTTTTTTGTCAACTTATTTTCTTGAAACATTGTTCCTTGTATAGGGCATTTGTTTTTCAACTCAATATCAAACTTAATGTCCGGACTGTCATTTGTTTTGAAAGAAACTTGTCTTTTTCGGTGTAAAATTTTGGAAATGTATTTATGATAAAATTAATATTATGAACAATAATAATAATGATAATGATGGTAATAATATTGATGATAACAATATTAATATTTATTTGATCATTAACCAAAAAACTTGAATTTTTATTTCAAAGAGAAGAGTTTCCAATCCAAAAAAGATAAATTTTCGATTCAAAAAATGAATTTCCGAGGAAGCTATTCCTAGTACAACTATTTTAACCAAATAGTTGAATTATGAAGCCAAAAATGCGAATTTTTCGGAATTAAGTTAAATTTCCCATCTGAACAATTCTAGAAAATTTTTTTCAAGCACAATGATAAATTTTCCAACCAAATAGTTGGACATTTTTATTTTAATCTAAAAAGTTAAATTTTTAAATAAAAAAAAACCAATGTTTAAAACAGCTAAGTTTTCGACCAAATAATTGAATGTGCGCAAAATTATTAGGATTTTTTAACCTGAGAATCGAACATTGAGCCAGGCAGCTGTTGAATTTTCTAGCAAAAGGAAAGAATTTTCTTGAAAATAAGGTAGAATTATTAACCAAATATATGGATTCTTAACCCGCGGTGATGATTTCAAAACCAACTAACATGTCCACGCATAAGAATCAAGTTTCCAACAAAGAAACTGAATTTCTATAAGAGTGAAGAAATTTTCTACCTAATAATTGAATCGCCATCAAAGTGATTGGCATATTGTACCAAGCAATTGAATTTCCAATAGTATAAGATTTTTCTTTCATACAAGCATATATTACTTGATGGATTAACCGAAAGAGGTCAATTTCCAAACTGAAAAAATGGATTTCCTCCAATAAAAGAAGATTCATCCTCAACCGGATTATTTAATTTGATATGAAGTTCCAACACAGGAGATTAATTTCCTACAAAAGAAGACAAATTTACTAGAAAAACGCACAATTTTCCATCAAATCGTTGAATTTTCAAGTGAAGAATTATTCTCAAACAAAAACAGAAATCTTCAGGAAAAGAATTGAATCTCCAAGCAATGAAATCAATGTTTAACAAAGTAGTTCATCCTGCGCATATCCTTGCCTTTGAATGCTTCTTAGTGACTGCCGTAGGTCCTTGTTCCTCTATTTTCTTCGCGACAAACTAATCCATCTTCAATTCTTGAAACAAAGAATGTGTTAGAAAATGATCGGGGAAATAAAAATAATACTTGATATCCAAATAGTGCACGCAAGCATGCACGCGAGGATTACGCAGCTTACTCGCTTTTTGAGGTTAAATTTATGATTTGCGTTTCATATTAGATGTATATATAGCAAAGTACATATAAATGCGGTTCAAAATGAATGAACGCGCAAAGCGCCTGACCATGGTTCGGCAACTATTGCTGCCGATTGTTCTAGAGTTTGAAATGCTGAATGAGATGGAAAGACGATGCCGAACTAGCTAGACAATCGACGTTCTTTATTGGCGGAACAACTTGATAATTTCCTGCTACGATGCTAGTACTGTCCCTACTCGCAGAGGTTACCTGGTGCGACCGCACACTTCGTGGTGCCAGGAACACCCAGAGCTCTCGCCCCTTTCACAGCAAGTGTTGATAAGCCGTGCGGTGAACCTTCCGCGGACAAGAGATGTACGCGAAACGCTTCCTCAATAGATGCAAGAACAAGCCGCAGACAAAAATCAGTAAGCGACATTGAGACCAACTGCTGAAACAAGGCTTCCCTCAAGTGAAGATGGCGATTATAAGACAAGGAGAAAAATTAACATTTAGGTTCCTCCCAAGCCCCATGTTCTGGGTCAAATGAATGCTACTCTTCATGTGGATCTTTCTGGGGATTCGGACCTCCGGACCATCACTTGTGCAGTTTATAATGTGGCGAGAGCTCTGACTGATTTAAATCGAAGGTTCAACCCAACGATTAATGGAAAGAGTAAAACGCGCCTGCATCAACCAAGCAAGAAGATTTAGTGGACAAGACAAAGCATGACCCATATCCAGTGTGTGATTGACTGCATAAAATCCGGTAAGCCTCTTACGGCAAGGGTTCGGAATTACGCGCATGAAATGAGGATCGATAATCGCACATTGAAGATGTCAAAGCTGCTGACTATCAAGCAGCACATTGTTGACAAAATACAGGTACTATCTCACCTAAGGAGAAGGAACATCTAATAAATAAGGGCACTAAGAACATCATACCAGATTTACTATTAATCCCGAAAGCATCGTGTGACAACCAACAACATCACTTTTCAGAGAGGTGTCTTTCAGGGTGACGCAGTGAGCCCTCTCCTCTCGTATCGCACTATTGTCACTATCTCTCGCACTCCGTGATTCTCATGGATACCTCTGTGGCAGAACTAATATCCGTGAGCATGAGGTCACTTATATATTTTGCATGGATGATTTGAAAATCTACACTTCTGGAGAAGAAGATCTGGGAGTTGCTCTAAGTATCGTCGGAAGGTTCATACGAAAAATCGATATTGACTTTGGATTAGATAAGTGTGGGAAGATTCATCTGGAACATGCACGAATAGCAGGTATAGATAAGGACCCTGAACTTGTTGATGGAAGTGCGATTAGACACGTTAGCGCTGAAGAGACCTCAGAATATTCAGGCGTGCCTAAGATCCGCATTCAGGATACAACATCACTAAAGGAGGTTCTCCAAAGCAGATATAAATACCTGCTCTGACGGATTTGGTCATCAAACCTGTCATCGTTGAACAAGTTATCTGCGACTAACATCCTAACCGTCCCAGTTCTACTCTATCCGTTTTGGGTGGTTCCATGGACAAAGAACGAGCCTAAGTCCCCTGATATCACTACGCGCAAGATAACGCATATGAAGAAAAGCTTGCACATCAACTCGTCCATTTCCCGCTCATAGATTGCACGCCGTAAAGGCGGACGCGGATCTCTCAATCTTCAATGTCTTCACAACCGAATTACCCTAAGTACTGTTCATATCATCCCAAACGGTAGACGTCCTCTCCTGACAATGGTCAGGAATCACGAAATGAGTGGGGAACGAGCATTCCTTTGCAAAGCCGCGGAGCAGACAGATGAAATCCTTGGCCTGAACCTCAACATCGGTGCATGACTTATTCAAGATGCCTCAATCGGACCTTTATCGGAGAAAGTTGAATTTCCAAATTGAACAGCTGAATTTCTACTTAATAACAATATATCTTGAGCTAAAGATGGAAGGAAAGAAATTAACATTTTAAAAACCAATGTTTAGATACTATACATTGATTCTATACTGAGAAAGTTGAGCCTCTAAAAGTTAATCAGAGTTCATATGTTAAAAATCCATGCACACGTTACAGTGACTGGCAAAGAAAACACCCACCGCGGGCAAAGCGGCGCTGCCGTATCAAAACAAACATGGCTGCCTATGGGATTCGGCATGCATATGATTAGCATGTATTTTTAAACGTTTATTGAAGTAAAACTTAATTCAAATATGATAAAAACGTTGCTACTCTCTTTATCAACATTGTGTAAGTATGCGGTTGCAACGCCGTCTTCCAGAAACATGATCGAATGTGAAAGAGCGATCAATTCTGGTTTTATAATCGTGTGTGGAACGGCTTACAAAGGGAGGAGGATTGACATATTTTGTTTGTGTAGAAATATGTGTAAATTAAACATAGATTTCATTTGATGATCATGATAATAATTCTATTTGATAATTACTTAATAACTGTATGAAAAACTGACCAGAAAATACATAATCATCAACGCTGAAATGCAGAGAGCAAACTAGGATTCGTTGATCAGTGCCTTGAATCTCAAGTCGTTTTAACCATTCGTTACGTTTATCAACAACAATGCTTTCTCCAACAAGATTTTTCACTGTGACAGTACCACTGCCAAATTTTGGTACTTTATGGAAACTCAAATTAGTGTTGATTTTTTTTTTGGAGTCGCAAGTGACAACACAGCATCACATTTCCTCTGCGAGTATCGTTCCCTTTCTATGGTTCCAGGTAAATTCAATTTTTAAGATTTCATTTCAACCCAATAAACTTCTTATGTATTCTAACTGATAATTCCGACAAAACAATAATCATTATCCCGTTATTTGAGTGCAACACGCATGTGAACAATGCTGCGTGTATCCCATAGGCAGCCATGTTGGTTAGTTCACTAGATGGCCATCAGGTCTCGCATTGCAACTTTAAATTCCCAATAAAGATAGCAATGATGGAATTTTAGGGTGAATCTTACTTCTTATATGTTTTGGTTACTATAGAATTCCGATGAGTATCATGTGTAATCATAATTAGAATTAACTGTGACATCAGCCCTCGGCTTGATTAAATTTTTTCTTCATGTTCGCCGGGCAGAAATGAATTCTTTATATGTTAAAAAGTATGCGCGAGAAGAGTTTAGAAGTTTAGCACCGGATTAACACGTGCGGCAAGGCATCTGAAGTTTCCCATAAGAAATGTACATAAAAAACAGGTTAAAAAGATTGTCATAATAAAGAAGGAGAAAGAGACAAGGAATCATTATTTCAGTCACATCATTACTATGTATTTTTTGACGTCGAATACGATGGCATCATATTTTCCATCGCGGAACTCACTAAAAAAGCGCTGCAAGTGGAAAACCTCAACAAATGCTTGTTTTCCGTGATTTTTCACGTCTAGCGTTCTTCACGTAGATTGTATCATAAAATCAACGGCACCATCGTATTTTACTCAAAAAAATACATCGAAAACATATAATATTTCGGAAAATTTTTTTAAGTTGTTCTAGAAGAATTTGAATCTAATAAACGTATGACCTTTTAGCCGAGCCAAAACTATTTTTACAATTTGATGTATTTTTCCACGTGAAATACGATGGTGCTATTATTCATGATTATATCTACATAAAAAGCGCTTGAGCTGGAATGTCACTTAAGAGAAGCATTTTTTCTCTGTTTTTGGCTCCTAGGACTTTCTGAACGGGTCTTATATTCTTCTCTCAGTGGAAAATTCAAGTATTTTTTCGATAAATTCTATATGCAAAGAGGATAAAAATCTTGTTGATTCGGAATTCATAATTCCGCTTAATATTCAGATATTTGATTAGCAAGGAATCTTTCTGGTTCGGGGTTTATCATTTTGGTTGAATCTTTACTTCTTTGTTCAAAAACTCTCCTCGTTGTACGGGAAATGAATTTTCCAATACTGAATCTATTCTATATTTGATCATTCAACGTCTTCCGAAACATTTTTTATTTGTCTGAAGGAGTAGCAAATCTTCTTAGATTAGCAGTCGTTGAAGGTATAGCTGAGAAAACATTCTTTCAGAAAAAATGAATTTGAAATACAGATAAAAGTTTACATTCAGGAACGGTAAATAGCGATAATTTACTATATTAGTTATTTATTCTGGGATGTAACAGTAACGGTTGGTTCCTCTTCGAAAGTTAGTTTTTATCAAATGTGTAATGTTTAAGATTAATATCAACAAAAAGAGGAAAACCTTCACTTCACTCATTCCGTACACTCTATTGATGTTGTAGAAAAGTTACATGAAATAAAAAGACAATGCATCCCTTGGGACGCATCAGCCATGAAACACTATGCAACATGTATAAACTTGTCTCAATCCTCCCTGGAATCATTATAAAATAGCCTGTCCTGCAAATGCATTAAGTGTACTCAGTATTCTCTGCATATATTTCAAAAGCTATATCGAGTGCTCTTAAGTTTTCTCTTCATCTCTATCATTTCCCGTCACCCCAATTTTTTCTGTTTAGGATGATCATCATATGTTTGCCATTGAACACGCCGGAAGTTCAAACTTTCCGGGAGAAGATTGATGATGGATGGTTCTAGTTCCCGTGGGAAGTTCTCAAACTGAGGTCGCACATTTCGTACTTTTTCTACCCCTGGAGACGTAGCATCCCACGTAATATTGATTCGTTTCGATTTATGGCTGACGTCACCTCTATTAACATTTCGACGAATGATAGATAATTCACGAGTCTACTTGGAAAAATTATACATGGTTAAGGGAACTGAGAATAATTTTGGTTTGTTTACACATTTTTTGCAAGGAGCAGAAGGTAATAATACATAATATCATCCTTTTCCGTATAATTTTATACCTAAGGATATAATTAAGTGACCTCAATGGTAAAATAATCTGTAGGATGTAAGGATTACAATAAACGAAGAGTAATCTTCAGGACGCGTTTACGTATTACGTAACATTATATGGAATTTGTGAAAGGAACAGAATCAACAAAAATTGCGATGTACAGTGCAGTTGGACAAAAAGTAATTGTTTCCGTTTGGAATAACGTTTAATAGACAAATCTTGAAAGACATCGACCTGAAAAGTTTGGAAATACTGATGGAATTTCACGAAGAACTGTTTGCTGGAATTCCTGATCAGGCTTTCGAAACTACTCGCAAATAATTATATATTCCCTTCCATAGCTTGCCATAACACCCCTTCTGTTGACTGAGTCAATTGCTGCTTTGTAATCTACGAGCGAGGCCTCTTGTTTACCTCTCTTCCATCCCAAAATAAGAAGAGGATTTTTACGATCACACCGCACCTTTTTCATAAAATTTTAATTTTTTATTTTTACTCGCAAACGATGGAAGATATAGCAAAAGAGGAAGAGGTTTTTTCGTAGGAATTTTCCCATGATCCAATTCGTGATCCAAAAGATTATGAAGCTAGCATAAGACTCTTCGGATGTCTGTTAGTCATCAAATCTCTTTTGGCGTCCTTAGAAAAAAATTTTCCCCTCCGAAATCCTGAAGCTTTCGGAGAATTTTTTTTCAATTCTGGTGAGTTTTACCATCTTCTTCCGAAATCTGTTGAGGAAAAATCGGAATCAACCAGGACTTTATATTTTGAAACAACTAGTCGAAATTTTGTTTATATTAAGTTTCCTGTTACAAATGTCACTTCACGCCCAGTCGGTAAAATCAATTACTTTGCATCGCGATAGTGACCCTGTTGACGACACGTTAGGATGGCTGACATATCCAAATACAGAGAATAATATTTTCTAGCACGTGAGTAGTAGAAATCCCGCCGTCAAGATTTTCCTCATATGCGAAAATTGTTCTTACAATTTGTGGCTGATATTTTGTCAGTCGACGACCGTTGGTTCGAACGAAAATTCAATTTTTGCGAGCTAGTACTCCGTGCCCGTAGTGCCAGCTGTCATTGTTGACATTGGTTGAGAGCAGAAATAGTGCTTTTTCCTTCAAAAATGGTAGATGTTCGGTCAATACCCTCGAAAATTGAAAGTAGATTTGGAAGCTCGATAAGTTGATAAAATTGCAGCAATCAATAATAGCGATCCATATGCAATAAGCCCAAATGAGCTGAATGTCGACGATTTAAGGTTAGGTTAGTATTTATTGCAAAGTTTTTGAAGAAATACGACTATACCACTATTATTTGCATCTAGATATTGTTTTCCTCATATAGATTGCATTTAGAGTTCAGTCCAATTAGACAAAATAAAGATCTGTCAATAATGATGATATTAGAAGACCCTATTGTCTACAATGACAGCTAGCGCCATAGAGTACGAGCTTGCAGAAATTGATCTTCTGGCAAATCTAGTACTTACAGGCTATAGTGATAATCATCCATATTTGTGAATGTACTTTTTAAAGTAGCAGAAATGGTTGGAGGTGAACGGAGCAACGAACGCGTAGGAATTGATTTTACCGACAGGGTGTGACGTCACATTAATATACTTCAACGATCCACGTATATTATGACGCGTATGTAGGGAAACAATAAACACGTATGGATCCTTTCGAGTCTCCTTGTCCACTGACCAATAAAGAAAACGATGCTCTTGAAAATGGAATATAAATCAGTCCCCACTTTAATGGGGTAAAAAATCGTTAAATATTCCAGCATAAATGCCCAAATACGAACGAGCTGAATTTTGTAGAAAATACCCAGCTCTTTGAAAGAAAAATCTGAATGTACAAGAAAAACTTTTACCTGCAATAACAAAAGAATACAAATTTCCAACAGGGCAGTCTTATTATTTATTATACAATTAGGCCAAACCCCTTTAGGAGTAAGCTAAACTCGTGTACGTTTTATCATTGTGAACGAATTTTTATTGGTTATTTTTATACTCAGTGAGTCACCGGTCTACTGCAGGAATCTGATAGTAATTCTTATAAACTGCTCAAATAAGAGCTAGTCAAATTTTGAGATTATCAATTATTACACAAAAAATATTGGAAGATTATACTTCATAAAAATCTGAAAAAATGACATGTAATAGGAGAGCATGAATTTACAAGGAAACTTCCAAGGGCAACCGCGAAATATTCGAATTTCAATAAATAGAATTTCAGGGATAATATAAGTCACTTATCCTTCGTATAATCTTGTAGCTCCGCCGACTAGAGAATTTTTTATATCCAGTGTTTTGTTACGTTCAGATTATAAAATAATGTAAAGTTATTCTTCTTTTATGGAGAACATTTTACCATACTAAACCTTCTTCTTCTTTCAAAAACATCATATTATAGTTTAGAGGTTTAGAAGGAACGTTACGATCTGTCACTGGCAGGAGAAAGGGTTAAAGAAAGTATCAAATAACGTTAAGTAATATGTGTCAACTTCAAATTTTAATTCCATTTTTCCGTAACAAAATTTACACTTAGGTGAAGATTGTTCGTGGGGGGAATAAAGAAACAAAAAGTTGTGAATTATATATGGCTCTGTAATAGACACACCTCAATGTAAGGTAATTTGCGCTTGCACGGTTTTCTTGGAATATTATTTCTATTATTTCTTCCACTATTTCTTGGACGAGGTTTCTGTCAGCAAAGGGAAGCACTTTTTAAGTTAAGCTTTTCCATGCGCGTTGTGAACGCAGTACGCAAACGTCTTGCCTCGTTTACAACGGTAGTTTTGAATTTGAATGAAATTTTCGAGTAATTTCGAAATCGAGGTTTGTACACCTTCCGATACATTTTGGGTTAATCTTTTCATTTGAAAAATCAAAAAAAAATTCCAATCGTTATCATAGCTGATAATACAGTTTTTAGGTTCCCCCTTTCACACAAGTCGCGTGTATCGGGTCGACTTTGACCGCTCGCCCTGAAAAATATTCAAATATTCACATATTCAAATTTTTTATCCAAAAGGATTAACTCAATCAAACACTTGAAATTTCGACCAAAGAAGAGAAATGTAGCAACTTGGTTGAATTTGCAACAAAATACTGAAATCGCAAAAAAAAACAGTTCAATCATCAAGTCGACAATATAAACTTTGACAAAAACTTATCATACCCAAAAAGAACACTTGGGTGGAGTTCTGAAAAGCGCTTACCTCTGATTTCTTTGAAACTCTGTATACCGACGTATTTTGACGCGCTGATCACGAATATGATAGTGAAAATAGGCGCAAATTTATTTTCATGGTGAAAACCATGAAAAACCCATGCAAATTATGTTCATTTACGTTTATCTCAGTGAATAATGAAAATTTCTAAACAAATCTGAGATAAAAGTTGTAGATCTTTTAAAAATACGTATTTTATGTTCTATATTCTTTTACGCTACGACTGACGGTTTTCGATAAAATAAGGGAAAATGACGGTACGAAGTGCAGAGTTGGGGTGGAATTACGGAAAGCCCTTACCTCCGAATTCTTTGAAACTCTGTATACAAACGTATTTTTACGCGCTGATCACGAATATAATAGGGAAAATAGACGCAAATTTAATTTTCCTGGTGAAAACCGTGAAAACCTTCGAAAATTATGTTCACTTTCGTTTATCTCAGTGGATAATGAAAATTTATAAAAAAATTTAAGATAAAAGTTGTAGATCTTTTGAAAATACGTATTTTATGTTTCATATGTTTCTACGCTACGATTGACGGTTTTCGATAAACTAAAGGAAAATGACGGTACAAAGTGCAGAGTTGGGGTGGAGTTCCGGAAAGCGCTTACCTCCGAATTCTTTGAAACTCTGTATACAAACGTATTTCGAAACGCTGATCACGAATATGATGTCGAAAATTCCTGCAAATATATTTTGATGGTGAAAACCATGAAAACCCCTTGAAAATTATGTTTCTTCACGTTTATTTCAGTAAATAGTGAAAATTTATAAAAAAAGCTTCAGATAAAAATCGTAGGTCCATTAAAAATACATAGTTTATGTTCAATATATTTTTACCGTACGACTGACGGTTTTCCATAAAATAGGGGAAAATGACGGTGGGAAGTGCAGATTTGCCTACACGCGATACCCTTCTCAACGTACAATGGGAGCAAAAAGGCACCCCTATGACTGATTATGAAAATAATGCAGATCACACACCTTCCCCATTTCCCAAGTATCGCGGGGGGCGTGAAGGCACCCCTACGACTGTTTATAGAAATAATGTAGGTCACACACCTTCCCAATTTCCCAAGCCTCGTGGGGGCGGGAAGGCACCCCTATGACTGGTTATAGAAATAATGAACGTCACACACCTTCCCCATTTCGCAAACCTCGTGTGGGGCGGGAAGGCCCCCCCCCTATGACTGGTTCTGGAAATAATGTAGGTCACACACCTTCCCAATTTCCCAAGCCTCGTAGGGGACGGGAAGGAACCCCTATGACTGGTTATAGAAATAATGTAGGCTATACACCTTCCCCATTTCCGAAGCCTCGTGGGGGGCGGGAAGGCACTTCTATGACTAGTTATAATAATAATGTAGGTCACACACCTTCCCCGTATCCCAAGCCTCGTGGGGGCGGGAAGGCACCCCTATGACTGGTTATAGAAATAATTAACGTCACACACCTTCTCCATTTCGCAAACCTCGTGTGGGACGAGAAGGCCCCCCCTATGACTGGTTCTGGAAATAATGTAGGTCACACACCTTCCCAATTTCCCAAGCCTCGTAGGGTACGGGAAGGAACCCCTATGACTGGTTATAGAAATGATGTAGGTAAAACACCTTCACCATTTCCCAAGCCTCGTGAAGGCGTGAAGGCACCCCTATGACTGGTTATAGAAATAATGTAGGTCACACACCTTCCCAATTTCCCAAGCCTCGTAGGGTACGGGAAGGAACCCCTATGACTGGTTATAGAAATGATGTAGGTAAAACACCTTCACCATTCCCCAAGCCTGGTAGGGGCGGGAAGGCACCCCTATGACTGGTTATAGAAATAATGTAGGTCACACACCTTCCCCATTTCCGAAGCCTCGTGGGGGGCGGGAAGGCACCTTTATGACTGGTTATAATAATAATGCAGGTCACACACCTTCCCGATTTCCCAAGCCTCGTAGGGGCGGGAAGGCACCCCTATGACTGGTTATAGAAATAATGTAGGTCACACACCTTCCATATTTCCGAAGCCTCGTGGGGGCGGGAAGTCACCCCTATGACTGGTTATGATAATTATGTAGTTCACACACCTTCCCAATTTTCTAAGCCTCGTGGGGACGGGAAGGCACCCTTATGACTGGTTATAGAAATAATGTAGGTCACACACCTTCTCCGTTTCCCAAGCCTCGTGGGGGGCGAGAAGGCTCCCCCGATGACTGGGTATAGAAATAATGTAGGTCACACACCTTCCCCGTTTCCCAAGCCTCGTGGGGGACGCGAAGGAACCCCTATAACTGGTTCTAGAAATAATTTAGGTCACACACCTTCACCGTTTCCCAAGTCTCGTGGGGGGCGTGAAGGCAACCCTATGACTGGGTATAGAAATAATGTAGGTCACACACCTTCCCCGTTTCCCAAGCCTCGTGGGGGGTGAGAAGGCTCCCCCGATGACTCGTTATAGTAATAATGTATGTCACACACCTTCCCAATTTCCCAAGACTCGTGGAGGACGCGAAGGAACCCCTATGAATGGTTATAGAAATAATGTAGGTAAAACACCTTCCACATTTCCCAAGCCTTGGGAGGGGGGGGGGGCGAAGGCACCCCTTTGACTGGTTATAGAAATAATGAAGGTCACACACCCTCCCCATTTCCCAAGCCT
>WSXT02033766.1:0-13617 GCA_011762715.2 Neuroterus valhalla
TTAGGAAAACCCTTTTCCCTGAGATAATATCGCGAATTTAGTCTCGGGCTCGATCTTGGAGTTTTATTTCATTCTATTTTTTTTTAACGTAGATGTTATTCGGATTCAAATTTATTCTGATTTTGGAGTTTGACTTTCAGCGAAATAAAGTAAAGGTATTCCACCGGCAGGAAATCGCCTTTACAAATTACTGTTAATTCAAGAAAGTCTCCTCTAATGAAATTTGTCTTAGGATGAGCAAGTTTTATGGGTTTGGGAGGAATTAATGATTAAAAAACAACGAACGTTTTCGGAAGCTGAAAAAAAGTACTAAATTTTGTCCTAAGGGGCTGTACTTAAATTACTAAACGGATTTTGGGACCTTTCGGCGACCTCCTTCGAAGGCCGTCCTTTAAATCTACGTCCCCACTTCGGAGGAATCTTGGCTGAGAATTATTCTTTTTGGTGAAAGACAAAATTGTTCGGTGGTAAATTATTCTTCTTAGTTTTTTTCGGGAAATCAATCCCCTTTATTCCAATTTCAATCATTTAGTTTTGCGTTGTTGTTTTTCCAAATTTCTCTCTTGATAATAATTTAATCCTATTGGTTCAAAATCTATTCTTGTACATGAAAAATCTAGGTATTTGATTGGAAATTAAACTATTCTTTGGAAGTTTATTCATTTTATATAGAATGCAACTATTTTGTTGAAGACATTTTTTTTCGGTCAAAATTAATATTTGGTGACGGAATTCGGGCTTGTAGCTATAATATTCACATTCTATAGTAGAGAATGTACCTTTCTCGATTAAAATATAGGAAAAGGAAGCTAATTTTTTTGGTCGACAATTTATCTTTGTTATGAGGTTAACATGATTACATAGAATGATGTATCAATTGGAATGATTCGAGTAGAATAAAGTGTCAATAAATGATATAATTTAGACTTCACTTTAATCACGGCACAGAAATGGTGATTTTTATGATGGTGTTTTTTTTATGACAGAGTTTTTGAGTAATGTTCTGCTGGAATTTAATAATATTCGATAAGGTCTACGTGATATTTTTGGTTTCCCAAACACGCGTTTATTTTTCCCATATTTGTGGCGTTGCACAAGTGGTTCCAAATGCCTAAAAAGCGGTAAAAAAAAAAGAATTTTTTTTTAATGGTCTGCCAAGCGTTTATAAATTGTCTGTTATAGAAGTCGTGTAATTTGTGTGGAAGTCAAGCGATTTACACTTCCAGTGTCGGAATCTCTTTCTTACTTTTTTTGTTGAAAATGCTTAGTAAGAATCGTACGTTTATTGAATTTGTTATTTAATAATTTCTTATTCAACTTATAACTTGCAATTGGTTATATTTGCGATATTTACATACCCTCAATCATCGATATTCCTTCACAAAGGTGTAGAATGAGCGAGGATCCTTTTTTTGAATAAGAATGTAACTTGTAGATTGATATCCTGTTTGTTGTCAATCGTTATGAACAAATTATTGGATATAACTGTTAACTGTTGAATCTTCGGATTTCGAATGTATTACTTACATAGGTTTTGTTATAAAAATGTAAAGGATCAATTTTCGTTTGCAAACAAGCATTATATGACAATAATAGTTGATAGTTTTAACAATTTCTAGAAACAAATTCACTTCTTTGGAACATCTGTGCATAGAAAATTTTTCTTTCCTGTTAAATCAATTATTTCCATCTGAAGAACAAGAATACTGCACATTAGAGTTCCATGAAACAAAATTTCCATTATTTTAAACAACTTTTATGAACAAATTCACCTATTTGGTATATCTGGGCATCGAAAATTTTTCTTTCCTGTAAAATCATTTATTTTCATCTGAAGAACAAGAAGATCACACACTGGAGTTCCATGAAACAACATTTGTCAATGTTATAAACAATTTTTATGGACGAATTCTTTCATTTGGCATATCTGCGTATTGAAAACTTTTCTTTTCAGTGAAATCTCTTATTTTTATCTAAAGAACAAGAAAACTGCACATTAGAGTTCCATGAAACAACATTTTCCATTGGTTTAAACAACTTTCATAAGCAAATTTTACTTATTTGGTATATCTGTGCATCGAAAATTTTCATTTCGGTGAAATCATTCAATTTCAACTGAAGAACGAGAATATTACACACTAGAGTTCCAAAAAACAACATTCGTCATTGAATGAACAATTTTTATAAACAAATTCTTTTATTTGGCATATCCGTGTATCAAAAACTTTTCTTTTCGGTGGAATCTTTCATTTTTCTCTGAAGAACAAGTATATTACACATTAGAGTTCCATAAAACAATATTTATCATTGTCATGAACACTTTCTTAAACAAATTCTTTTATCTGGCATATCTGTGTATCAAAAACTTCTCTTTTCTGTTGAATCTTTTATTTTCATCTGGAGAACCAGAATACCAAACACTAGAGTTCCATAAAACCATATTTGCTATTTTCGTAACAATTTCCATAAATAAATTCACTTTTTCGGCATTCATATGCATCGAAAATTTGTCTCTTATGCGTAAGCACTTCTTTTTATCTGAAGAATATAATTGGTGCACAACTTACTTTCATCTCACAACATTTATCATTGTTATGAACAAATCATACAATCAAATTCACTTATTTTAGTGTAACTGCAATTGTCTAGATTGATATAAAAAACGTATTCCATCCGCTATTCTGTTTAAAAAAATTTCATTACCAGATTCGTGATCAGCGATCTCGGAAACCCCCTAACACCAATTACAAGAAGAACCCGAACTTTATTTAAACTACTCGTCCACCATATTGGATCCGCCATTTAGTTCTCGAAATTCGGGAAACCGGATTCGTAGTCAGCGACCGCAAAAACCCACTTACACCAATTTCGAAAAGAATCAAGCTTCATTTAGCATACTCGTCCACCGTATTAGATCCGCCATTTTATTTTTGAAATTTTTGAAACCGGATTCGTAGTCAGCGACCTCGAAAACCCCTGAGGAAGAAAATTTGGCCTATTTTATGGACATTTTATAGTTTTGGCCACCTTTTAGGCATTTGGAACCACTGTTCGTTGGATGATAAAATCTATCCAACAGCTCGAAGAAGAAAAAACAGATAATGATTGATCCCGATAGTTTGAGTAGTAAATTTTCTTTCTGAAAAATCAATTTATGTTTTCTTGTTGACGTTAGGAGTTTTTCTCTCAAATTTAAGTTTTTTGAATGAAACAAAATGATTTTTCTTCAGATTAAACGAGTTTGTTAAGGTTATTTTTTTCTCCAGTCGATGGTCTCTCTGTTTGTTGAAGATTCATATTTGTGAGTAGGAATGGACTCGAACTCCAGTGAGGAGTATACAATTGGTCACATGGTAGCTGAGAAGTCTGTCGTTTTATGGATAGAAGAACAGAACATCATGTCAAAAAGTATGAATGTGTATCTACTACATTCCTATGTGCTAGATTGAATTTGGGGATCAGAAGACTGTTTGGAAACATAAACGAGATGGAAAACATCTTCTGGAATTCGTTGAATGAGATAGAAAAATGCGATTCTGTTGAAAAAATATTATTACTAAGAGAAATGAATGGCTGGGTTGCTTCGCAACACGAAGGGACAGACAGAGTACTTCGTCTCTTATGAGACTCAGAAACGAACAGTAATGGCAATGAATTGATTCATGCTTAGAAAACGCGAGGCAGGAGGAGTAACTATGGAGGATCCAGAGGAACCAGAAGTACAAATAGTATATCGTAAGAAGTTAGATTAATATTAAGGGCATCACAGAAAAGATAAGGAAAAATAGATGGGCAACAAGAATGTATCGGATGCGTAGATATTACGGCGGGATAGCAGCATCTCCAATTGTGAATTTGAAGTTTGTGGTACTGCTACAGTAGAAAGATTGCTTCAAAGCGGTGGCGGATACTGTTTTGTGTGGCTCCGTCCTAATCTATAAGGGAAAGGGTGATTGGGACGAATGTATAAGTCAAATAGTCAAAGTCATAGGAAAAAATAAGAAAAGCATCTGATAAGTTCAATGTGAATTTATGCAAGGATAAGAATGTGGATCATTTTCTCGAAGTCAGCGGTGCTAGACTGAATAAATAAATTCGAAGAATCAAAACACCGGAACAAGTGTGTCTGAAGTGTGGGGAAGAAAACACAATTCAGAAGTATTAGAGGTACAAAAAATTGAGGAGGTCGGCGAGTAAAGAAGGCAAATGGTGGAACAGTGAAGGTAGGAAACCAAAAAGTAATCGAAGGAAAAATGCATGACTATAATATAAGAAGAGAGATATCAGTACGCAGACGAGCACAGACAAAGACAAAGACAAACTGAAGTCTCGGTTCTCTGAACATAAGCGTTTTGATTTCTATTTCCTAAATCAATCGTCATATGATCTAAGTGATGCTCTTAGATCACTTTCTCGAGCCCTCTTCAGCCCTGGCTGAACTTTCCCATGTACTTCTAAGGAATAGGAATTCCTGTCCATTATAGTTAAGTTTTGTTTGGAAATGGGTTTTTTTGGCTTTGAATGAGTATAACTGTAATAAGACTGCTCGATGAATAACAGACCTCACAAAAATGTGAAGGTTCGACGGATTCAAGTTATTTATTATGACTTGATATCAAGGTGTATTTGCATGATATTACGGACTGCTTCAGAAATTTCGTTATTGCCTTCTCCAACAAAACCAAAATACAATCTGTTGAACGCTTTGATCATGTCGTGTTGACGCATGTTGCATAAGCTGCTACAATTGAGTCCTGTCCTAAATGAAAGCATGTGCATCAAAAATTCAATTGCTATTTTGGCTCTAGTATGAGATTCACGCCACGTTCTGTTTTTCATTTTTCTCTCGTTGAGTTCAAAGTGGCCACCAACGTGTAAATTAAACTCGTGCAAAATTGCTTCACACAAAATTGTTGAAAAGCGATCACTTACCTTAAATGTTCATCAATTGGTTCTTCAATAACGTTGAAGTGGTTTGCGATCATTATTCATAATGAATGCAACTGGTATAGGACAAAGTGTGGTTCTATCAAATCGAACCTCAGCAGCTCCAAGAGCCTCTGAAATATTGCATTATTATTATCCACTCGTTTGTTGGTGTGATACATATATCTCACGCCCATATTCATGCAATATATTTTGTTGTGTCGGGATGGAAGGAAGGACTCTTACAAGCCAAATTTTTGTGAATGTTGCTCAAGTTGTGACACAAAAGGTTAGGTTTCCATTTTCCAAATTTGAGAGTTTATAGGAAAAAGTAGACGGCCCTCCTTATTTCTCACTCGTTTCCTTCTGAGGGTGATGCAAGTTGGTGCGGAAGCAGGTGCAGGACACACAAAAACACACATTCTGTTGTTTTGGTGACAGAGGTGAACACTTCTATCAAATATCAACAATAGATATGTCAAGCGTGTGATCAACGCGAAAAAGGCAGTTTTTGCACATTCATATTGAATTTCCAATCCATCCCGTTTTCAGGAAACACTACCTGAACAACTGTGAGATTTCCAAAGAAAATGATTCATGCGTATTGATTCCAAGCAAGGACTCAGCATGGCACAATTTTCTATACAACTACGTAAACAAGATATTAAAATGGAGAGCTTCTGCACTTCTGTAAGAAGCATGGTTAGTCGGATCTTTATCTTGCTTTGAGGTTCCAGCTGCAGACGCTGAATAAATTATAACTTTTTCTCAGCGACCAGGAAATAATCCCTGCCAAAATTTGGTAAATATGAACTGCCTTGTGTCGCAATTTTGTCGTGGGACCGAGCGGGACTAAGCCTGACAAAATTTTGTCCTAGCGTGTTAAATAAGCCTGAGTCAAGCGAGATCGTCAAGCACTGGCCAGACTTGATCCTCATTTATTATGGATTTCATGTCATTCTAGTTTTGAGCATGTATTTTTTCTTTCAAGATAACAAATTTGTCAATTCTGAAAACATCTTCAATTTTTTGTGAAGAGTGAGGAACTTTATTTTTAATTCCTTCATGTATAGACAGTTCACTTCGAAAACGCGGCGCAGGACATGGCATTACTATGCTGAATTATAATAGCTTAGACACTGGTGAAAAAAATCATGAACCAACATATATGTGTATCACACCTATTGTTACTCTCTATGCGTCCTGCTAATCCAGCATGTTTGGGATTCTGACCAGTAGTTCAAATTTATATAACATAAGTTTTTATTTTAGAAAATACAGCAATACGCTGAATAATACTTTGTTTTTGCTCCAAAAATGAATTTGACAGTTTAGTACAATTTAGATAAGTCTGATCTAGGTCTGATATAGGTGAACGAGAAAAGTCTTCCGTAGAAATGTTCCGATACGTGGAGAATAATCGGTTAACTGATGCGAGAAAAAAAAGAATAAGAGGAGTTGAAGAATGAAGGGATAGAGGAACAAAGGAACAGATAAAAATTCCGTGGGATGGTGAGCCACGATGCAGTTATAGGTAGTGTGGTGTTATAGGGAATCAATCAAAGAAGTAGGTACAGAGTTAGCGTAGAGGAGTGTCGAACGATAAGGGATTTTCAGAAAGATGAGAGGAGGGTTGGATAGCATCAATCACTTCTATGAGGTCAATGGTGCCAACGGAAAGGTCGAGGAAAGAGGAAGAGGGAATGAGTAGGAACAAAAGAAGAAAAGTGTAATGGAGATAGGCAAGAAGTATTATGAGACATGGGTGGTCGACGAGCCTACCGTTATTGATGGCGATTATGAGAGTTGAAAAGTTATTTTATCATGTGCAACAAATGGAGTCGTACAAGGGACCGATTTCTGCTGGTTGTAGAGAAAATTTCAAGAGAATTTGGAGTAGAAATTAGTGACCAAAGGGAGGAAAGTGATTAAAGATGTGGAAAGTTATCGTATTATTCATTGTCACCTATAAACATGCAATATCAAGGATCAGTTTCGAATAGGTTGAAAAAAGCCTTTGTGGCAAGCAAAAAGGCTCAGGGAAAGGGGGTCAACTTATTTGAAGAGCACTATATTCACCAATGCGATGGATGATGATGGACAGGATGGAGACTAAAGTATATATGCTTCTCATTTTTGCTGAATAGAGGGAAGACAGATTGAGGAGTAATGGAAAATTTGGTTCTGGGATGTAATCGACGATTATTCTGTACTCTGATCATATCTAGTGACATTTACTGCCTTCGTTAGCAAGTGATTGTATGAGCCTCTAGACTTTTCCTGATTATCTTCCATACTTCGACGTACATTTAATGCTCATCAACTTTCCGTTGCATGGAGCATATTTTGAAACTCTGTACAATATTCATACGATATGAACAATATCAATAATAATAAGATATCATTAGATATCTATATCTCTTCTATTTATTCATACATTGCATATACATACATATTGACTCACAACGCATTTGCATTTATATCGCGTGAGCTTTCAGAATACAGTGGTTCAATGTTAAGGGATATCTATTTTCCACAAAATGTAAGGTTTCCTACTAGGAAATGATTGATTGATTGTTTCTTTATTACTCCGTTCAAAGTTGCCCCTTCGTTAGAAAAATTCTACGCGTTTGTTGAAACGGGAGAGGGTTTAATATTGGAACCTAAAGAAATGTATGACATTCAAAAAATTTCTGCTGGCTAAACGCCTCTGTAGCTTAGTTTTCAGAGCAGGGGTGTCCAACACAAGGTTAAGGCGCTTCTCCTTTCTTTCCCCTCTCCGAGCGCTTCAGCGGAAATTCTCCCCTCGTTTCATCACGGACTTCGTCTGAATACGCCTGACCACGCCTACTTGCGCGCGCTGTTCACACAGCCCATCCGCCAAAGACCCCATACCACATCTCGATCACCGCATGAACGCATCCAAGGTGGTAGAAGAGGAGATTGACGAGTGAGAATTAATTACACTATTGCAGACGAGTTGTAAACCTCTGGTTTAGAGCATCTGACCGGAAATTGGTAGACTCGAGTTCGAATTCAGAACACGGCTGAAGGCGTCCTTCTACGCTGATATTAAAAACACGTTTTTTCAGTTCCTAAGAAGTGTAAGAAAGAACCGAAAATCGCTCACATTATTCGCCAGTATCTTTCATTTTTAGAAATGTAAATGACTGTCTTATTTCACGAAGAATATCACGTTCCGGTTAAGTCAATGATGCGGGTGTACGTAGTATGCGTTAGAAGTGTTCACATTCTCTACTGCATAAAATGATGGAATTAGGCCTTTGGAACCAACTGGAATTTCATTGATTTCTTCTGGCTTCAGTGCTTTAATTCCACCATTGTACATGTTTATTTTTATACGCACAATTTTCTTTGTATAGATTCCGCCAAGAATCTTCATACTCTTTAATATTGCGAAGACGTCACCATCATATGTTGATATCACAATTTGTTGTTGGGTCGGGACAGGATTGAAGGTATTCCGTCCGTTGCTAACTTTGAGTCGTCTATCGGCAAGGAAAGTGAATCTTTGAAGTTCGAATTTCCGATGCCTATTCTTTAGGGAGGTCAGTCGAATAAATCTAAGTTGTTTAATCCCACAACCATACCCATCAGAAGAAGGGAGCCTAATAGGATCAATCATGATACCCCTAACAGATGAAGGACTCCTCGCACGCGGGGACCTGGACCGGGAATGGACAGCAGAAACTTCAGTCGAAAAAGCTCTTCCAGGAGGATTAGGTCTTTTAGGCGAAGAAGAAGTATTTGCAAGAGAAATACAAAGAATAGGATCACCATAAGGTAAACAATCAAACTGCGAACTAATCTCTGTAGCAAGAAGGAGAGGGTTATATTCATCTCAGACAAACATTGGAACTCGTGATAAAATAGAAGGCAAGACGAAAAGGGAACGGATTGGCTGATCAAGGAAGAGTTTAGAGTTGAGAACCAAACTCGGTTTAATGGAGACAATAATAGGAGATGCACTGGGCGATGATTTGAAAAAAAAATTAAGTGGATGCAACAATAAAAAAGGTTGAAGATGTCAGTAATGAAAAAAATAATAATTCTACAACCTTAGGATCAAATGTGATGGAAGCAAATGAAATACCCGGAGTATCAAGAGTTCACACGATTTACATCACACTCGTCATATATGCAATTTAACACGCAGTGAACCTTTTAGGTTATTTTAACCTAGGTTTGACGGGGAATAAAGAAGATAGCAGCAAAGTAGTAGACAAAGTTGAAACAGTCAGCGCAGAAAATAAGAAAATAATAATCGAAAGTAGGAATTGGCGATCAACCTCAGGGAAGAAGAATATAAAGGAAAAAAGAGAGAAACAGAATAGAGACGGTACATCACAAGAAATACATATAAGATATAAGGAGGAAGATACACGTTCATAGTTAAAAATTACAATACTAATAATACAAAGCAGTGTGAGAGTGTCTATGAGATCACAATCAGTCGTAAGGTACAAGAGGATCAGCATCCTATACAAGTGGGCCTGAATTATGAAACAAGGAGCAACTCAAGCAAGATAAGAGATAAGTTGTTGGGAAAGAGAAGTCACCAGAGAAATAGAAGAAACATCGTTGAAAGGAAACTGAATTATATGAATTCGAAAGCACAACATCAAACAAAATGTGGAAAGAGCGGAAGGAAGAGCTTAAGAGCGCTAGAAATATAAAGTTTTTAATATAAAAGTTCAGTACCCAGATAATTTTAGAATTTTGAACAAAAAAAAGCAGTTTGAAAACCAGGGGAAGAAAAGAAGGAGAAGGAGGGAGTACGTCATATTCAGGGATGAGTATACCAATTCATTTGCGGAAGAATGCAATAAAAGGAATAGAAGTATGTGATAAGATCCAACAAAATTGAAACAGAGGAACAGGATCGTCATCAATAAAATAAGGGAGTGATAAGAAGAATATGTTACACGATCAAAATAAGTGAACGAGGGAAGTATTTCGTAAAAATGTTCTGATACGCGGAGAGAAATCGGATAACTGGCGCGAGAACAAAATAGAAGCAGGGGAGAAATTGAAGAAAGAAGAAATAAAGGAATGCAGGAATAGAGGATCAGATTAACAGTATAGTGGATGGTAAGCCACTAGGCAGTTACAGGCAGTGTGGGGATATAGGAAATCAATCAAACAAGTAGGCAAAGGGATCGAGTAGTAAAGTGGTAAACGATGAGGGGTTTTTAGAAAAATGAAAGGAGGTTGTGATGCCATCAATCCATTGTATGAGAAAAAAGATAGACATTCTTGATTATGAGAGACTAATTTTATTGAATAATGCGTTCAAGATATGCGCAAGGGTGCCAACGAAAAGGTTGAAGAAAGAGGCAGAGGCAATGGATATAAACAAATCGAAAAAAGTATAATGAAGATAGGCAGAAAGTATTATGAGACATGGATGGTCGCTGAGCCTACCGTTATTGATGGCGATTATGAGAGTATTCAATATATTTCAAATATCTACTCTTATTTATGAATAAATTGTTTATCTTTGAAAGTCGCGTTTCTCTTTTTTTGTGCTACCTGAACTTGCCGAGCAGATAATTTTTAAAAGTAAATTATTGTTCGCGAAAATCTTCCTATGCACATTAAATTAAAAATTCATTATCCAAATACTACATTTACCAATGCGATAGACTATGATGGCCAAGATGGAGACTAGAGTATGTACGCATTTCATTTTTCCTAAGTGAAGGAAAGACAAATTGAGGTATTAAAAAAATTTTGCTCATTAATGTCATTTTTTAGTCTTATCGCTAGAATGATGAGATTCATTCAACAACGGCTCATTTATCTATGTATAAATATTTATCTTCCTTAGCAAAATATCTAGAATCAAATCTGAGTACGCAATTTATTTGGAAAATAACTATAGGGCACATAATAAAAAATTCCATTCATATATTTTATGGAAAACATATTTTTCCAGATCGTTCAGTCACTTTCAATTACAACATTTTCCTACCTTGTGGAATTCTTCTCTTATCTGGAACAAAATATTTATATTGAAGTCTCATGCTGAGTTCATTCCACGTATTCACAATAAACTTGCTACTGTTGACGAAGCATATTTTGAAACTCTGGTGGAGAATTTACTAAAGTTTCCTAAAGTTTGGGTAAATAAAACTATGCAGACTTCAAGGTCTCGGAGATCTTGATCAAATTATTGCTAACCATACATAATAAATACACTATGAAGAAGAAAGATATTTCCGGAAATTTTTCGAACATATGAATTCATTCACTTATTTAAACAGTAATCATGAAACGCCCTTCGAGCATACCCAGGGTATGCCAAGAAAAGATGCGATCGGAATCGTTACTCCGCACATTGCAATTTAGGAGGGAGCAAATAGCCATGCACAATTTGAGATCGTCAGCGAAGGAAAATCTGCAGAAAGCGATGATATCGTTACCGTAGAAAAGCAGCATGAAAGGATCAAGGCTGAGGTACTCCGGAAGTTGCAAGGGATGCCTTATAGTATTTATTTTTTACACGAAGCACCTGCAATCTATTGATCTTGTGGCGGAAACGCAAAGTGTTCGAGGCTCTGCTACGAGCATATTGTCGTCGACTTTATCGAATGCTTCATGAAGAACTATCTGAATTGCATTGACCTTTACTCTCGACTCGACTGCATGAGCGAGATAGAGCGTGTTGACTTGAAGTTTCGTAGATGTGAAGTTTCTCTGAATAGACGATGGTGCTATTCTGTAATGAAATAAACTGCATCTTGGTACAATCTTCCATGCTCAAAACTTTTAAATACCTTTAAAATCATCTTCGGAAAAGTTTAGGGCCATTATTCAGCGAAGTCATTTTGATTCCTGTTCATATAGATTGCTACTGCGATGCTGTTTTTCCAAATGTATGGAAAAAAATCTTATACCATTGAATTATTGAACAAGATATGAAAAGATATGATAGCAAGCACAAAGCAGCAAGACTTCAAAAAGCAGGAGGTACATCATTGGGTCCTGCACTTCCGTTAAGTGAAAGTGGCACTTCCTTAGGTTGCGAATAAAGGTTCCCTGTGCTGAGAGTGTTTATTGAATACAGTTACGAAAACTAATTAGCAGTCGCGGACAATTGTCCAGGGACGGTCCCGAAGTAAAAACTCCCAAGCTCAGGCGTGAACAACCGTGCTAAAAACTGACTGGCACCTGGGTGTGGTGTCCCCCACGGTGTCTCCAGGATACCTTGTGACCTTCAGGAGTATGCAGACTTACCCTCGCAAGGGGGGAAAATCCCTTCCCTAGCTATTCATGTGAATAACTATGGAAACACAAAACCCATATCCAGTTATGGATGCAGTTCAAAATGAGTAAACGCGCAGAGCACCAGACAATGGTTTGGCCAGTAGTGCCGATCATTCCAGAGTTTGAGGTGCTAAATTAGATGCAACGCGACTACAAACCGGCGAGGAAATCGACATTCTTTATGGACAGATCAACTTGATAATGACCTGCTAAGTTGCTAAGATTCCAGTACTGTCCCTAACCGCAGATGTTACATGGTGCGCCGGCACACTCTGTGGTGCCAAGGACAACCAGAACTTTCGCACCTTTCACAGCAAGTGTTGAGAAACCATGCCATGAACCTTCCGCGATCAAGAAGTGTACGCGAAACTGTTCCTCTACAGCTTACAAAAGTAGCCGCAGACGAAAATAAGGAACTGACATAAGACCAACGTGCAGCACGAGCTTTGGCTAATTCAAATCGAAGGTCCAAACTAACGATTGATGAAAAAACGTAAAAACACTTGCATCAACTAAACAAGAAGATTGTCTGAGCAAGGCATAATGCGCCCTGTATGCAGTGTGTGATTGAATAGATAAAATCCGTCAAGCTCTTTACGGCATGGGTTTGAAAAAGCAGGATGAGTCGAAGCAAATCAAAAGTTTCTCGCTGACCTATTGCGCTCCTTTAGCGACCCTCCTGTATCTGTCGGAAGCCCACCAAACTCTCAAGAAGTCGAGACATTTTAGAGGGAGATTCGAAGGCACTGAGAACATCATACGTTCCAAGGAGCTGTGCAATTACCTCATAATATCCGAGCAGGAATGCCCACTAATCACCACTGAAGAGGTAAAGAGAGTATTAAGGGGCACGAACAACTTCTCCACTGCTGGTTCAGACTGTATTAAGAACTTTTGATGGGAGAAGTTTGCTTTTACACACCAACATCTGGCCCGCATCTCTTCTTTATATTCAAAGTCGGAGATCTCTATTCCGCAGTTACTAATATAAGGACAAACTGTACTCCTAGCAAAGAAAGGCGACTTGTCCAACCCACGGAACTAGAGGTCAATGACTTGTCTTAACGCGTTGTATCAGATCTTCACTTCAAGTCTGAATGACAGAATTTTTCGAATAATTGGACCTGTATGTAGTCGAGATTTACGAAGAACAAGGATCGAGAAGAGGCGCAGCAGGCTGCCGGGAAACCCTGCTGAGCGACAGGAGTATCTGAAAAGTTACTCCGAACCACAAGCGCAATCTAGCGATTGCCTGGATTGATTACTAGAAAACTTTTGATTCAAATTCTTAGGGATCGTCCATAAATTACGTAACGCTTTTTTTGGGGGGAGGGGTCTCTACTAGTGTTACGCAATGGCGAAAAACTACAAGAAAAGTCGGAAAACTGCGTTACATAGGGC
>WSXT02033777.1:0-13617 GCA_011762715.2 Neuroterus valhalla
ACCCATCAATTTTAATCCTTCACATCTGTCAACTATATGGGGCCAAGACGAGCTTCGACTTGAGACGAGCCTCGACTAAAGACGACCATAAAACCAAGACGAAGTCCTATGTCTCGACTCAGTTTTGAGACGCAGCGAGATATGCGCTTGCATTTTGAGTTCCACTTCAAGACGAAATTGAGTCGAAGCCAAGTCAAAGCATTTTTACTCGGGTACATCGGAATTGTCTAACGTATCCGTGTCTGTGTTACTGTTGTTATGCTTTGTGACTTCACCTTCATACAGCTCTTGAAAAAATCCCGCATACAGTATTTCACTTTGTCGGAATCCCATACCATTTCACGGTCAGCAATCTTGATTCCGACAACTTCAGTGCTAGCATTTCCTTTCCTTGTCTTCGTAACCCATTCCCTTCGATTATGAGGCAAAAAGATGATTTTTGAATGAAACTGTTGAAATTGCAACAAAATTATTGCATTTCTTGACAAGAAAAATAACTGTTCCATTTCGAACCAAAAAACTTGATTCTGAAAGGAACATTTTTCCATTTAACACCATAAAAGATCAATGTGTAACAAGAAATACACGAAGTTGAACCTTGGAGGGGGACTTTCAAGAAAATAGTTGGGCTATTAGCCCAAATGAATTCCAAAAAATAGTTGTTGAATTTTCAATTGAAAAAGGGAAGTGTCAATAGGATACATTGAACTGCAACCGAATTGTTCAATTTTTCATGTGTAACGTTTAAACCTAGACTAGTTATGGAATAGTTTAATTTTTCATCAAAGAGATCAATTATTAAAATTTTTCGTATCATGCTATCAAGACAAACCACATTTAGGGTAAGAGCGCCTCATTTCCTTCAAGGCTCGTTCAACATACTCTACGTGTGTTATGGAAGAAAGCAGAGATAGGTTTTGGATAATTCAGGAGTCATCTCTGGGAGTTCTGTCAAACATAAATATGGATAGTTTTGCTTAACTATCCCTGTCCCCATCCCTATTCTGGCATAAATGTTTTGCTTCTCTCATATCCATGCATATTTTGATACACGCTCTTGTGTTTTGACGACTCCTCATATTTTTCTACTTAAGCGTCTCATTTACACATTCTGTCTCTCAACGTGACCAAACCTTATCAGGAAATTTACCGCATATATCACGCGAACATTGCATGCCGACCGCATTGAGTTTGCTCTTGCCTTTTTCTTGATACGTGTGCGTGAGACAAGTTGCGCTTAATCTGCATGGAATTTGGCTCGATGTTTTACTAATAGTAAAGACAATAATAACAATAATAATTAATGTTGGAAAAAATGACGAGTATTCATGAAAGATTTTTTTCCAAGTTTTGATGGATGTTTCGAATCCCAACACTAATATGTGTCGTTATTGATGGCGTTATTCGTCCTGCATCAAATGTGTGCCAAAAAATGGTATTTTTATGTCAACAATATACTATATTGTATCTTTTCATTCGAAATTTGAAAAACTTGCAGAATTTTCCCCAGAATTTGATACAAAGTACAAAATTTCTTAGGAAAAAGTTTATTTCTACCCGCAAATATCATTTTTCAACAGAGAGCAAATTTACGAATTCCTATTAAATTGTTCTACTTTCAAGCAAAAGAGACCAACAAATTCAACTATTTGTTAGGGAATGTATGTATTTCATTGCATTTTTGATTCGCTTTTATAAATAAATATTCAGTAGTTCTTAGTTGGTCGTGGCGGCTAAGGCATGCGCTTTGGACCCACGCCGGCTGGTTGTGGGTTTGATTCCCGCCTTGCACTCTGGAAGAGCTTCGGCGGCTCACGCGGTGAACACTTGCCTAGCAGGTCCCCCTTACTTACTACTGAGGTAGTTGAAGGGTGTGTAAAGGAATGGTGGAGAGGTTCGAGGAAAATGTAAACCCTCAGGGGACACATTGGATTTATTAATCAAAAAAATACTTTCGGGAGTATAGTAACTTCTGTGTTAAAAAGTTAACCGCTCGTAGACAATTTTCTACTTCTCTTACCCTCCCTTCCCTCCGATCCCAAAAACGTGTAATATAGACGATCTCAAAGAAATTATAAAAAATTATACAGAAGTCTGTAATGAACAATGAAATTTTTTTTATGGAAAAACCATGATTCTATATTCTCCTCTAGGGGCTGTAAGACCTTTTAGTTGGTGAAGAGGCTTAGGCATCCGTAAGGGGAAGAGAGGATCCCTGTAAACGAGCTCTCCTGGTATGCATGACTCGAGTATGGTAGAAGGGTAGAAGAGCCTAGACAACATGGGTTTTCTGTATCCCTGAATCGATTTCCCTTTCGGACCGGCATATAGATTTGGATCAGCCACGAGATAGACCTATGGCCCACATCGCGACTAAGAAACAGCCCTCCTTCGCGTGGTAGCCCACGCAAAGACATTCAATAAGACCACGCTCCCGAGCCTTAGATGGTAGAGTAAACGTGCCAAGGGAATTTTGGCATCTTGGAAGTACGAAGATGTCCAAAGGATCTTTCGGGCATACCACGCGCCCTCTCCGAACAATAAGTCATACCCCTGCATGCGGGGCTTTGCAGGGACTGCCAACCTTATTTCCCTTGCTACTCATTGGACTCGGAATGAATTCCCATTTAACTTCAACAAACAAGGACGAAGAAGAAGGAGGAGAGGTGATGGCATGAGGGGCTAGGCCTAAAAGGTTTCAATATCGAACCTCCCCCCCCCCTTGTCTATCCAGCTGGCTATACTCAGGCCGTGGATGTGCCTCAGCTCCTCAAGGTTGAAAAATGTTTCGAGAATTTGATTAGTCAAATCGGTTGAGGCAGAAGATTTCTTGGATTGCATATGGTAAACAGAGTCTTCTGTTATAGCTGATCAGGGCAACTGAAATGAGAATCGTAGAATAATATTCTGTGATTAGGTATATGTTTGTATAGCTAGAAAGCGAATTTTCTGTGAATTTTCACAAAATGTTGTCTCTGCTTCAGATTTCTCGAAACAGTGGAATCAAAGGCAATGAAATCTCGGACCGGCTAGCGAAACATGCTTCAAGAGAAAACATCACTTATCCCAAACTAGTTATAGGTATTTCCAGCAGATCAGCCACTGAAGAAATCAACAGAAAAACGGGCCAAAATACTTATAAGCTCTAATCTAAATGCTACGTGAGTGAAGGAAATACGCAATCTCAGCAGAAACGAGTTCAAAGTCCTTACAGAAACACAAATTGGGCATGGAAACATCAAGTATTACAGGCATGAGATAGGGCTTGCAGATAGGCTCCTCGGACGCCTGTGTTGCAAGAATGATGAGACAGCTATCCATATACGGTACCACTGCCTCGTGATTGCAAGTAAACGTCTAGGACTCACAGGCAGTAACTGCATCAGTGAGTAAGACATATTGGCCTCATTGACTGCGGTCCTCACTTTATGGAGAGGGATCTGATGTCACGCTTAGGCCTGCATGGGGACGCGACGGGATTACCCAAGCATCAAGAGCTTTTATGCTCCTATCCCAAATAATATTATTATTTAGAAAATGATCATATAAACTCTTTATAAAAACAAATTTTCTTACCTTGACCATCTGCACGATTCGAGAATTCAGGTAGGTTGCGACCTATTGTCCCTGTACAGTGAAACACGCCAATCGTGTTTGGTTCAATGTAATTGTCTGTAAAAAAATGTTCAATCGTTCAATGATCTTTGATAGCTGCAGCAATGAGAAAATCCCCTCCGACAGAAGCAAAAAGTTTTTTTGCATATGCAGGATAGTTTCGCTGGATTAAAAAAATTCTTGTTCACTCAACGAAATATTTTTTCATTCATTTAATAATCATGTTCTATATTTCAATACAATAATAGTTTGGTTAACTCAACCAAATGGTTTTCTCAGTAATTATTATAGATTTGATTTGGAATAGAACTTCAGTAGAACCGCGGTGAATTACTCCTATTGCCACGTCTTACAACTGCGAGACGAGCGTCCACGTGCACGATGGAATCACAACAAAGGCCTGGTGAACACCTCATGTATATTCAGCACATGGCGCGACCCTAAGAAGTACCGCTCTCTGCATGCATCTGACATGTGCCATGGCATATTTCTGATACACGGGTATGGCTCGAAGGTTATTGGCCAGTTAAGACGTCGCACCTCCAATATTTCCAATGGTGAGATCAATTATTCTAACCAAATATCCTTGGCCAAGTCGACGTAGCTGCTCTCTGAATTCTTTATACCTATCGTTTTTTAGCTTCCTCGACTGTAATGTTAAATTTGTCTCGGGCCAGAAATATGATCACGAGCAAAGTTCGTTCATGTTTGCCAACAAGCGCTTTATCAGGTCTTGTGTGTTCGATGAGGACTATTGTCGACGACATATTGTTCCAGTCATTTCGGTACTCTCTATTCTCAACGATCGACTATGTCTCATTTGGAGCGTTCGGCAGGACAGGGTCACGATCAACACCATGAAAGCGAAAAAAATAGTAGTAGAGCACTCTTGCGGACACTTTGTGTCTGTGCATACACGTAATTTCTGCGTGAATAGGGAAATTACATAGTACATACCATAGGTGCTCAGGGAGTTCATGGAACGTCTTGTACCAATTTGTGGAAACTTCTTGATGTGAAATATGGCTACGTTTCAATTCACAATATAAAACGTCTTGTGCTTCAATTGAGCCTAAATGATTTAAGGATAATAAAGTTGTACAACGTGCAAAGGATTGCTCTTTTACAATTTTGTAAAAGCTGAAGAATCTTGATGGAATAATTCACCATCCTCAACTCTGATGTTAGGATCAAGGTCGAGGGTCTCAGCCGCCTGTTTTGCGGCTTTGCAAAGGGACGCTCGTTCTTATATCATTTCCTGATTTGCTAAAATTGCCAGGAGAGGATCTCTACCGTTTGCAATGATGCAGGCTGTGCTCAGAATGATTGTTTCGAAGGCACTGAAGATAGAGAAGTACGCGTCGGCTTGTACAGTGTGCAATGTATAAGCGCGGAACGGATGAGTTGATACTCAAGCTTTTTTAATAATGCCTTATCTTCTGCGTAGTGTTGTCGAGGGTCTCAAGCTTATTCTTTTCCATGTATCCGCCCAAACGATTAGAACAGAACTGGGACGGCAAGCATAGTGTCCGCAGATATCGTGTTCAACGCTAACAGTTCAAACGACCAAATCTGTCAAAGAAGATATTTGCATTTGCTTCAGAGAGCCTCTATAGCTGATATTGTATCCTGAATGTGTCTCTCAGACACATGTAGATATTCGTATGTCCTTCAGTGCCAATTTGTCCAATGGGACTCCTGTCTACAAGCTCAGGGGCACCAGCTGCATCTGCAATGTGTCCACATTTCAGACGGACCTTAACACATTTTTCCATTGCGAAGTCAAAACCGATTTCTCGTGTGCAAACCCACGACGATTCTTATAGCATTCTGGAGATGCTCTCCTCCAGGAGCATATTTCTACAAGTGATCTTTATAAAAATATATGTGAGACCTTACTCTCACGATCCCTGCTTCCATCGCAGAGGAACCCATGAGGATTAAAAAGAGCGAAGAACAGTGGCAATAACATGCAGAAGAGAAGGTGGGTCATTTCGTCATCCTGAAAGACGCTCCTCTAAGAAGTGACGCTGTGATTTGTCAGAAAATGTTCCACAGAAGAAATATTTGAACTGGGTTTCCAGAGAAACGTTGATCTTTCTATGTATTCTACTAGATTTGAACGACCCTGTCACTCGGGATAGCTGTGAAGATCTTATACATCGTGTTCAGATAAGTTATTAGCCTTTAGTTCGTTGTGTGACAAGTCGCATTTTTCTGATAAGTGTACAATGCGTCCTCACAACAGGCACTATGGAATAGGCATCTTCGATTTCCAATGTAAGGTGAAGATCCCTGACATATCGTGGTGTGGAGAAGTAAACTTTGTCCATCAAAAGTTCTGGATATCACGTGAAGCAGCAGAGAGGAAGTTCTCCGTGCTCCTGAATGCTTCCTCTAACACTTTAGCAGTGATTGGTGAGCATTTCCTTTGGATGTTATGAGATTTTCGCACAGCTCCTTGAAAAGTATAGTGTTTTAGCGCTCTTATTTATTAGTTGCGGAACTTCGTATATTTCTTCCTGAATATCTCGACTTCCCTGTAGTAGAGTGAGTTTTTAGCAAGAACGAAGGGTTCGCTAGAGACGCTTGTACGTTCCTTCTTGCTTAACACAATACACGTAGACTCGTCGCTTGCCTGGAGGCCTCTCGGCAGAGGGCCAGTTTCTCGGCTGTTCATGTTTGAGTAATTCTGTCCCTTCCCCCGAGCCTCGCACGACGCAGCACGATGACCCATATGCCTTGAAAAGGCAGTACCGTAATGCGTAGAATAGAAGTTGTTCACTTGGAGACTTGCGACGCACATATTCACGCACCGGTTCAGAGACTATATATACGCTCCTGAGTATTTACCTTCGCCTCGTCAGTCGTCACTTCAAATCTGGTTCGAACTGAATTTCTAATTGCCTCTCGCTTGAAGACCACAACCCCCGATACCGGCCCCCAGGCAAGCGATGAGTGTACTTTTTCAAAGAAGTGCTTTGTGATAATACGCAGCTTTGGCATTCCTAATGTGTGATAAGGGAGCCTTATCTACCGTTAAAGACCTATCAGATAACATGCAGCTGATTACACACTGCATACGTAATGCGTTCTGTCTGTCACATCCAATCTGGTTATTTAGTTGATGCAAGCACTTTTGGTCCCTTTATATAAAATCGTCATATTCTCTTGTGGGATGCTTTGTGTCAGCAGTTGGTCCTAATGTCGCATCCTAATCTCCTTCTGCGGTTTGTTCTTGCAGTGGTTGAATTTTTCCCATAGAAGTTTTGGATATTCAATTGAAATCAAATGGTTGAATTTACAGTTAGAATAATCAATCCGAATATGAATAAAACTATTCCAAAGAATATGAGGTAATTCTCAACTAAACAGTTCAATCCCTAAGCAAAAAATGATGATTTTCTACAGAACTGTTAAATTTCCAAGTGGGAAAGCTAACTTCCTAACAGAATATATAGTTACGTTTTCAACCCAAAAGATGAATTTCAAACCAACGAGGCCGATGTTTTCAGTACGAGGCGATAGCAGGCGCGAAGCGCCTGCCGCCGAGCACAAAAAACATCGGACGAGTTCGTGAAACGTTTTCCGTCGTATGACACACGATATTTCATTCAAGGTCGGCGGTTTTGCGCATTTTCCTACGGCAATGTACCGCATCAAAAACATCGACTCCCTATATCTGATGTGACAGAGTGAAAATGGAGAGGGAATCTCATCATTTGACATGCGCCATTTCTCGATTTCAGCGTATTTCGGTCCGGCGGCTCACAATAAATTCTCCCCAGAATCTTGTAGTTTCCGCTCCCAGATGCCGACGAAAATGCGCGAAAATCATCCGATTTTGAATGAAATCATTTTTCTTAAACCATTTCTCTTAACCATGAGCTGGAATTTTGGGAGAAATAGTTAATTTTCTATTAAGAATGTTCATTTTTGAACAAAATGATTGAATTTTTAAACAGGTGATAAATCACCGAACTCGAAAATTATCTCTTACTCTTATAAATGTATAAATGTATGCATAAATAGAAAAACAACAAAATAATGAGGTGTCGCGGGAAAAAGTGTTGAGCTACATTTCGATCATAGATAAAGTGGTCTCAAAAAATTTTCTATATATTTTTAGAATGAATAATTTTGGTCCTCAACATTTTTTTACACCTTGCATAGTTTAGGCGGAAATGTGCAATTCAAATTTCTTAAAAAGCTATTTTGTCGGACGAAACCAGAACCATTGGTCAAAAATGTCTGGTCGATGAACTCGTTGTTTCTTTCGAAAGTTATCGAGTACTAGAGATTACAGACTACAGACAACTTTTCGAAAATTGTTTTTCGAAATCAGTAGGGGTCCTCAAAACGTTGGGATTTAATCAAATCCGTGAAAGTCATTTTTCGCATAAAATCAATACCTTCTCATTCAGAATAAGAATGTGAGAATATATGCTCTTTAGATGCAAAAGTCACACAAAAAAGAGTGTCAGAGTAGATCCTATCTTAATATATGCAGGGCTTCCTTAGGGTTGAAATTTAGAATCGGAATGGTTACTTTTTTTCCTTATATAGTGGTAAGGGTAACTAGTTCCCTTCAAAAAGAGAACTACCTATCTAGCACTGAGATTCATAATATTTTTGTACTTACTCAAACCGTCTGTCACGTTACAATACGGTGGTAAATGTATTTTTGGTGGTGGGCTATTTGCGAAACAGTCGGATGGGTTAACAAGACCCTCACTAATGTCAACGGAAAAACAAAGAAATACAAGAATCAAGATTTTCATGACTGGTAGTGTTGAAGACGTTAGAAACCGATTTCTTCGACGAAGCTGTGCCAGAATGTGAATATTCCTTTTCATTCCTTATTTTATGCACTACAATATGTACCTCTACTTTTTTGTGATGACTGTGAAGTATGAAAGATATGATTTCATTTTTTATGAGGAATGCAATATTTCTTATCCAGGTAAAAACTGATTTATTATGGTCATTTGGAAGATATTTACGACACAATATATCAAGAACTGATAGCAGACAACATACTAATAAATTTTAATGGAATCTTTTTACTATGCGCTGCTATCAATAATCACTCTTTTTATGTTTAGAAAAAATCTTCTTCTTGATCAGAAAAAATGCTATCGAAATCGAGATGAATATCTAATTCTGTATCGGAAATGATTTCTTGAAGAACTCTAATTCTCCATGAATGGTTTTTTTTATATTGATACTTGAAGACCTGGAAAATGGAAACCACTAATCCTGCATCACTTTGAGTGGAAGTTAAGTTGCTTGAGGTTATATCAGAAGTTGATTCGGGTTCCAATCTTGTGCAAAGGAAAGAATATCGCCGACATTACGTCAACATTGCAGTTCATTTCTTTACAGCTTACCTGAAATGGAGTTTCCGAGATGTGTTTTTCTCATATGAACTCTCTACGATGCTTTCTTGTCTTTGGGGTCGTTTAGAAGTGGTGCTGCCCTTGCAGGTGGCTGAAATGTAATTCTGATATTGTGTTTGTTAAAGATTCTCTATATTTTTCTGGGATATCTTGGGTGTAGGGAAAGATGGTAGTCGTCTTGCTCTCTTCCTCTTCAATAGATCCTTCGTTTGAGAATTGGTTTATTGTATTGTAATTCCTATGATAAGTTCTCCTCATTAGTTATGAAGACAGTTCTGTGTACAGGGGAGTTAATAACCGACTGCTCTTGAGATGGGTAGTGGTACTAGCGGGTATGTAAGTATCTACTTTTATGGAGGGTGTTCCCATAAACTCTTGTCCTAATATGTTACCAGATCTTTTGTAAACCATAGAGTCCACAAGAGGCAATTTTCATTTCTGTTTAATTTACATGGTAAACTGGATATTAGAGTACAATCAATAATGGAATCGATCAATCTGTAGAGTTTATCCAGCCAATGTCTCCAGGTGACAAGTGTGTCATCTGCGTAACAAAATCGAGATTTCGGTATGAGCTTGGATTGGTTGAAGATTTCAGTTTTTAGACGTTCCATGAAGATGTTAGCCATTGCAAGCGTGATTGAGCCATGTACCAACAGTTTCTGCTGAAGCGGTTACACAACTAAATGAGCAGGCGCAAACAATGGTCTAGGGATGGTGCCGAAGGAAAAACCCCGATGTCAAGGCGTTCACTACCGTGCCGAAGACTGCATGGCATCAGAGTGTTGTGTTGCAAGCGGTGTATCTGAGGCATCACGTCACCTCATAGAGTATACATTCTCTCAGTATCTGTGACCTCGAGCACCATGACGGAGGCACCACCTGCCGAGAAGGAAGAGAAAAAGTAACGCTTAGAACCTCCGTAACATCAAGAGGATGGTGGAACCAGACACGCTTGGTGTTGGAATCAGGGGTGTTTGGAAAACTAGGAATAGCGACATCCTCATCAAAGTCGGCAACAAGGAAGAGGGTAGGGCTAGGGTGTCCTCTGCCATCAAGCAGGCTGTTGAAAATGAGAGAGTCCGTGAACTTGTCCTTTACGTCGCAGTTGAGGTGCTTGACCTCGACATGCTTACGGAAGGTGATAACGTTGTTGAAGCGTATGGAAAGCACTCCGGTGTTCGATTAAAAGGTGACGGAGTGAAGCTCAGCCTAACAGAGAAGGTCTTTCAGGTAATCCTGAATTAGGGAAATCGTATTAGTTTTTGATCGTTTGTTTGGAAATCCTCTTCTCTGATTACCAAACGATCAATAAGGTTGGAAATTTTTCACATTCTCACCCTCATAAGAAGGTATTGTTTTTATGGGAAAATCAACTTTTGCGAACGAAATGGTGGAAAGAAAAATCGTTTATTCCAAAAAGATGTACAAATTCTGATAAATAAAGGCTGTCGATTTCAACCCCTTATTGTCAAAAATCAATAAAAAATTCTAAAATGTTTTCAAAGCTTCTTACCTAACATCCCAAACATTGATTTTGTACATTTTGATATTAAATAATTACAAAAAAAGTTTCATTCGTTTATCTGCCGGGGGCATTCAGATTGTTTCATCAATTTTTGGAATCCTTTGAGACATCTTCCACCTTTTTCGACCATTTATTGGGAATTCGTTATTTTTTAAATTTCTTTTTGTGTAGAGCACAGTGGTTCAAAATCTCAAAAAGCTGGCCAAAGATCAGAATCTCGATATTTCACTTCGTTCAAGTACCCATGTAAGGTTTTTTGAGTCGCTGATTCCGAAAATGAAGTCAATGATCCAAAATTCACAATGGCGTATCCAAAATGGCGGACATTTTTCTAAAATTTGCCATGCATTCACTTGCAAAGGAGTGTTGCAGGGTTTTTAGGGTCGTTGATCTCGAAAATAGAGTAAAAAATCCAAAATTCGGAGTGGCGGAACAAAATGGCGGCCATTTGTCTGGAAAAGTCGTTTTTTAGGAAAAATGGCCGCCACTTCGTGCCCGCTATTATCAGTTTTGGACTTCATTTTCGAAATCAGCGACCCCAAAAACCCCTAAATAATCATTTTCGAGTACATGCGTGTATAATTTCAGAAAAATGTCCGCCATTTTGGGTCTAGAATTTTAAATTTCGGATTTGGGGTTCATTTTCGAAATCAGCGACCCTAAAAACCCCTTAATACTCGTTTTCAAGTGAATGCATGAAAAATTTTAGAGAAATGTGCGCCATTTTGGGTCCGCCATTCTGAATTTTCGATTTTTTACTTCAATTTTGAAATCAGTGACTCCGAAAACCTTTTATGGGTACTCGAACGAAGTAGAATATCGAGATTCTGATTTTTGGTCAACTTTTTGGGATTTTGAACCACTGTCATGAAAATTGAAACTGGGATGAATGGGAATTTCAGTTTTACACGAAACCACGCTGCATACGGAGAACAGAATACTTTTCTGGTGCTAATAGCGGTTTCGGGCCTTGAAAAATTCTTTATTGACAATAAAAAATATTTTTCGAACAATTTTGTATTTAATCGTTTTGCTCATGGTTCCCCACCTACTGCAAATCCAAGCCAGAAAATATCAGATTGATGTCCGTTCACTCCGACAATTACCACCTTTATTCCACAATTTTCCAGCTGCGTGTTGAACTATAACGTGAAATTCTTGTTTTCAAAATTTAAAATAAATTTGTAAACTGTAGAGCACGAAGCGCGAGTGTCATATATACAGAACATTGCATAAAGCTGCCTCGGCAACGACTGAAGTGAGACTTGAAAAGAATGAAATACAGCAGCAGTAAGCCTCAATTTCTTCTGTGAATTACTCCGCATGCCAGATTATGCCCAAGATAGAGAGGAAGCGCCTGGCCTTCACGGGAAGTAACTGCATCAGGGATTCAGACATATCGGCCAACAGCGTGACTGTGGCCCCCGTCTTATGGAGATGGCTCTGTCGTTTCGCTTAGGCTCCATGGAAACGCAAGCGGTTTTATTAAACACCTGTGGCATTGAATAGAATTTCCTCGACCATCAGGAAGTTTACGACTGATACCTTGTGGAGTAACAGTTGATAGCTTTAAGAAAATGATTGTGTAAAGTTATAGTATTGCAATTATTATCATTTCAGTCATAGTGAAAAGTGGACAAACAGTTGTAAATTTCTGATAAAATTTCAACTTTGTAGAATTACTATAGGAAAGGCAGTTGTAAAAAATACTAAATTGTTTGAAAAATTAAGTTTGTTCAATTGCATTGGTAATGATGTTAATATAACTAGCGATTGCTAAAAAAAATATTGTCAGGAATTGTGATGGATTGTTTACACAATCATTATTGTCCATCTCCTTTGATAAGTTCTTCTCTTCAACGGGAAATTTAAAGAGAAGTTTAAGAATTCCAAAAAATGCGTCTTTCAAACCATATGTTGGGAAAAAATGGCTACGAACAATGATAAAATATTACGAAAATTTTTTGAAACACCAGGTTATTTGTAAAAAATAATATTCCATGCATTAAAAATAATTTGTGACAAAAAAACGGAAAGAAATCATATTCAGCGCTAAAAGCTTGCAAAAGTCAATTTCAAACTTTGAATTTTCGACATGTCGTGAGCACTGATCGATTGAATAATTGATTCGTGACAAGTGATACGATGAATTAGTGTTTTAAGTGTCGATCTTGATTCGTGAATGGTTCGAGGGAATCACTGAACATAACCAGTGGTAATTGGATAAGTCTTCAAGACTACTACATTAAGTGCTTTCTGCCTCCGAAGCAAGAAGGGTGCTATCCACTACTCCAATCTACATCACGTGGAAACGTCCTGGAGAAGTCCTGGAAGAATAACCCCAATCAACGTCATCATAGACGAGATAACCATTCCTATTCGATGCTCTATTCACTCCTGAAAAAATCTACAAACTTTAGGGCAATAGTGTACAACATTGGGTCAGATATGTACTCTATCCGCGTATCCTACATAGAGGACTATCGTACCAGACTAACTAAACTAGAGGCCCAAAGTTTCCAACATTATTGATATAAAAACATAAATGCACCTCCTGTCAAGCTTGTTATTAGAAACATCCCTGTCTCTTTTCCCGACGACTCAGTTTTTGCTGAACTGAAAGAAGAAGGATATTCAGTATCATCGGTCTCTCGCATGAGCTGCTGCTCCCGTTGGGCTGCTTGCCGGGACTCCTCCAACTTCTGCGCTACTCGCTTTCTTGCTTTTTGGTTCGGGCGTGCTGGAATCTATGGAAGAGCATGTGTCGAGTGTGAACAAAAGGGAGCGAAAAAAAAATCGATCACCTTTCTTTTTAGGACCGCGAAAATAAAAAGTTCTCCATGAGAGATTGTGAGATAGCGGAGTCGGCGCAAAGGAGTGAGAGAGACAGGATTTTGAAGGCATAGGTGAGCGAGAGAAAAAGAAGTTGACACGAAGGAGTGAGAGAGATAAGATTAAGAGTATGGAAGGTTGAGAGCGGGAGTGGAGCTGCTATGAAGGAGAGAGAGAGAGAGAGAGAGCGAGAGAGAGAGAGAGAGAGAGAGAGAGAGAGAGAGAGAGAGAGAGAGAGAGAGA
>WSXT02033788.1:0-13615 GCA_011762715.2 Neuroterus valhalla
AAAATTTTATGGATAGCTCCATAAGATAGGAAATCAAGTTCGAGTGAGTCCTTATAAAGAATGAGGTTCTAGTTTTTCCGGAAATGGAATCAAGTCTGTTTTCACCAGTTTCGATATTTTGATTTTTGGAGATAAAATAAACAAATGTAGGTTTTTGCGCACCAAAAACAAAATTTTATTGAAAATAACTCAGAAGACTTCTAGACCATAAGGTTAGTTAATAGTCTGGAACTCGTTGAGTTTTTTTTTATTTCCATATTCATTGTTTTTTAGACAAGAAAAAACAAAGACAATACCGTCCTGAACAGTCTTTTTCATATTTGAAATTCTATGATTTTATTGCAAAAAAATGAAGCTGCTAGAAAATATATTTAAATCCATATGGGACATTCTTTTACAAATCGAACAGGGAATTGACCGACCCATTTTTGATTGAGCTAATACTTTTTTACGGGTTCTTTATCGAAAAAGAAAAGATACGTATTTAAGGATTTTTTTTTATTTTGCAATTTTCTGAGAAATAGGAAGAGTTGAAAAATTAGGAATTTGAGTGAAGACTATTTTAAAAAAATGCAAAACCCCTGTTCTATTTGAACTAGAGATATTTTTCTTTTTTCATTTGGAAGGTAAAAGGACAAGCTTTAATAAAAAATCATCCCAAAAATATTGTCAACAAATTGAAATTTTTATAAACAATTAAAATTTTTAAATTGATTCCTAACTAGTTTGACCCACATGAATTAGGTTCTTAGTGTTTTTATCGTATTCTGCGTCAAATTTCCGATCGAAAACGATTTATTCCGAAATGGTAAAATCATTATTACTATCGGAAAAGATTTAATGTATCTAGCGGTGTCGAGCGCGGTACCTCACACCGGCGCGCGTATCACATTGCACGGCTGATTTTCTTCTTTGGTATCGTTTGTCTCTTAAATATGAATGATTATTATATATTTTCAATTGAATAATCTTATTTCTTAGACAAGATAACTTTATTAAAAATTTAAGAAATAAATAAGTAATAAGAAGGAAAAGAAAAACATCATTATTGAAAATGAAGATTACTTTATTAGGATTATTAAGATTATTATATAGATTTCTTAATCAACAGAGACGCGTTTTTTAGAATACAGTTGGGATATCAAACTGAAAGTCTTTCCATGAGGACGAATTCATGAAATTATACATTTTTGGAAGAAAAGAAACCTTCTAGAAAATTTGAAAATTTTTTAGAAGGTAGTTGAATTCTCAATCTAGAAAGTTAAATCCTTAACAAAAAAAGTTGATTTTCAATCTTAAAATTTGAATTTTCTACCAGAAGAGATGAACGTTCCCAATCCAGAAGGACAACTTAAATCCAAAATCATGGAATATTTACAAAACAGTGTGAAATGATTACCAAAAGAAGCAATCATAAAAAAACCGATCCAATCCAAATGGACAAATCGTCTATCCAAGGAGACGAATTTTGGAAATAATCAATTTTTTCCAACAAAAAAGACGAATTTTCCAGAAGGTACTCAAAGCTTCTAGAGGATGGTTGCATTTTCAACCTGTACAGTTAAATCCTCAACGAAAAAATTAGTTTTTAACGTTGAAATATAAATTTTCTACCAGAAAAGATTGGATTGGAAATATTTATCTTTTCTGGTAGAAAATTTATATTTCAATGTTAAAAACTAACTTTTTCTTTGGGGATTTAACTGTACAGATTGAAAATCCAACAACCCTCTAGAACCTTCAATGACATTCTAGCAAATTTGTCTTTTTCCTTGAGAAAAATTTATTACTTTCAAAATTTGTCTTCTTGGATATACGATTTGTCCATTTGGACTGGATTAGTGTCTTCATTATAACCTTTTTTGTTAATAATTCAACGCTGTTTTGTTAATATTTCATTCTTCTGGATTGGAAATATTCATCTTTTCTGGTAGAAAATTTATATTTTAACGTTAAAAATTAATTTTTTTGTTGAGCGTTTACTTTTTCAGTTTGAAAATGCAACCACACTCTAGAAGCTTTGAGTACCTTCTAGAAAATTCGGCTTTTTCGTTGAAAAAAAATGTATTATTTTCGAAATTTGTCTTCTTGGATAGACGATTTGTCCATTTGGATTCGATCGGTTTTTTTATAATTGCCTCTTTCGCTAATCATTGAATACTGTTTTGTAAATATTTCATTATTTTAAATTAAGTTTGTCCTTCTGGATTGGAAATGTTCATCTCTCCTAGTAGAAAATTTAAATTTCAAGTTTGAAAATTAACTTTCTTGTTCAGGATTTACCTTTTTAGGTTGAGAATTCAACTACCTTCTAGAAACTTTAACTACCTTTTAAAAAATTCGTCTGTTTTCTTCCAAAAATGTATTATTCTATCAATTCGCCTTCATTCCTAGAAAAGTAATCTACATTTTCAATAATGATGTTTTTCTTTTCCTTCTCACTATTTATTTATTTCTTGAATTTTCAATGAAGTCATCTTGTCTAAGAAATAAGAGTATCAGTTTGAAAATATATATTTATCATTCATATTTAAGAGAAAAACGATAGCCAAGAAGAAAATCGGCCGTGCAATGTGATACGCGCGCCGGTGTAAGGTACCGTGCTCGACACCGCTAGATACATTAAAATTTTTCCGAAAGTAATAATAATTTCATCACTTTGAAATAAATCGTTTTCGATCAAAAATTTGACGTAGAATATGATGAAAATACTGAGAACTTAATTTATGGGGGTCGGGTCAAACTAGTTAAAAATCAATTCTAACTAGTTTAATTCTTTATAACAATTTCAATTTGTTAATTATATTCTTGACATAATTTTTTCAATAAAGCTCGTTCTTTCACCTTTCTAATGAAAAAAGAAAAATGTCTCCAGCTCAAATAGAACAGGAGTTATGCATTTTTTTAAAATAGTCTTCACTCAAATTCTCAATTTTTCAACCCTTCCTATTTCTCAAAAAATTGCAAAATAAAAAAAATCCTCAAATACGTATCTTCTCTCTTTCGATGAAAAACCCTTAAAAAAAAGTATTAGCTCAATCAAAAATAGGTCAGTCAACTTTCGTCCAAATCTGTTCGATTTGTAAAAGAATGTCCCATATACGGAACAACTGAAACCTTGTGCTTCATACGAGCTCATTGAAACTTTATTTCATATTGTATGGATCAGTTACAATATTGTGAAATCACAAAATATTGATCGGCATTCATTTACCACGAAGCACAATGTGTATGCCTGTAAGATGCTGTAAAATCCATAAGTCTTCTAAATATTTCCGAACTCCAACGAATACAAATAATCTCCTTGCTTCGTAAGATGCAATCATCAATATTCGGCGAATCTTTTTACAATTTGATGATGATGTGTTTTCTTTATAAAAACCACACAAATAATGAAGAAATCAAAGCACCACCACCTGCGTGGCTGTGCAATTTTGGTACTCGAGAAATTGCACAATCTTAACCACGTGCGAGATGCTATTCAGCAGAACCTGCATTCTTTTTAAGTCGAACCAGAACGCATCTCATCATCAGTTCCAGTTACGGCTTCATTGAGTTCATATCTTAAATCGGAGAAGCCATGAAGCTTTTCGCGTTAACTCTTCTCATATTGGGTCTCACCCTGACCCAATCCACACCGGTAACGAAAAAGGTCGAAAAAAGAACAGCAATCGAGAGTATCAAGACTGAGGTTCCACCAAAAATCTTCAACCCGAAAGATGATATCGAAAACTTTAAACCCAAAACTCACAAATTTGAAGATACTAAGATCGAAAAATTCATCGATGAGAAGAACGACGAGAAGGTGGAAGAAGGCAAGGATCTGAAGAAGGAGGACAAAGAGGACAATATGAGGCCAGAGGATGACTCTGAAACAGAAGAAGTCGATCGGGAGAAAAAGTCGTGCAAAACAGTTAAAACACCAGCACCTCCACCAACAAAAATTTGTTTGGAAATTGCTAGTGCTCCAGGTGAGATGGAAATTTGTCAGGATGACCCACCACCACCTCCTCCACCTGAACCAATAATTGAGCCCCAACCAATTTTCGTGCAACCTCAAATTATTTGTGAACCACAACCTCAAATCATCAATTATGTGCCCCCACCACCACCTCCACAAACTATTTGCTTTGAAGCTGCACCACCACCTCCACAACCCAGCACCATTTGTTTTGAAACTAATCCACAGCAAATGATGCCTCAACCATCAGTTATCAGTCTCCTACCTCAGATTCCTCAGCCACCAATGATGCAATTCCAACCCCAACAGCAGTTGGTTGTAACTCCTCAACAACAATGTGTAACTCCTCAACAACATTTCGGTCCTCAAAGTCTTTCTGAGTGGCACCAGTTGCACAAGCAACTCCACAAAATGCATTGGAATCTTCCTCATCTGCTGAAGGATATCAAGAAAAAGGAGCACGGAAAAGGAGATTTCGGTGAACCTGCTGCTCCAATGATGCCATACCCAATCCAATCTCAGATAGCGTCCTGTACTTGCCAAGTGCCTAATGGAGTCGTATATCCTGTAGGAAATCAGGTTTCTTATAGTGGCGTACCTATTTCAACAGGAAATGTTATCATGAACCCTATTGGACCTACTGGTCCTGGAACAACCATATCAATTTCTGACAATGGTCAAGTGAGTATATATTTCTCTCATTTGTTGTACAATTCAATTTCTTTGTTGTCCCTTTGAAAATCTGCTCAAGTTTAAATATTTTCAAGTAAATAATGTATTTATCCATATGTCCAATTCGCGAGAAATTCAGGAAATTTAGCTGTTCAGAAACAACTATATATAAAAATTCAGAAACGTTTATAGGCTTTGAAAAAGTTTTCATTGTTTTTGTGCGCATGAACGTTTCATTGAGAATATTTTGAAAAAGATTTTTTGTTAATAAGTAATTTGATATTTAGAGCATTGGGGAGAAGAAGCACAATGTTTTGAGCAATTGTCATGTTTTTATAATTGTCAGCATTCAATGTTTCATTTATCCCAACTGGAGCCCAAATCAATTTCAATGTGGATCATTTTGACTTAAAGCTATTTTAGTTCGATACGATTCTTCTTCAGAAAAGGTACTAATTATAGCAAATATTTCTCAATACATTTTTTGTGTTTCAATGCCAATAAACTAATGTAAATTAGACAAATGTAGTTTTTAAAAGATCGAAGTTTGAAAGAATCCTAATTTGTAAATCATTTAATTTTGGGTGCATAAATTATTAAATTATCACTAGCATCAAATTAAAGATACACTAAAATTTTTTAAGCTTCATATACAGATTTGATACTCAACAAATGCAATTAAAGTGTTTTTTTTATTGTCCAAAAAAAATTGTTTGAAAAACAGCTCTTGGTAAGTAATTGATAATTGTTAGGAAATTCAAGTTTGTTCTGCAGAACTTTTTATTTATAATTTTCCTATCATTACTTATCCGGGTTTCTGTGAAAAATAACCGCTCTCCTTACTCTACTGGGATCCAAACCCATGAAAAGTTAATTACGCGGGAATCGGAACCAGCGGACCCCTCCGTAGCTCAGTTGGTAGAGCATTCGTCTGGAAAACGAAAGGTCCAGGGTTCAGATGCCAGTGGAGTAAGGATGGTGATCATTTTTTCACAGAAAGTTGTAATTAAGTTGTACATATTTTTATAAAATGATTTGCAATCTTTGTTCAATGCTTTGAGATGTTTCGAATGTTTTTAAATCTTAGAATCCCTTTTGAAATCATTGAAATCCTTCGAAATCTATGGAATCTTTTCAAATCCTTCGAAGTCTTCTGAAATGATTGTAAAATCGATAGTTTCTTCATTAATTTTCATGATCTTTCAGAATAAAATTTTTGAAATATTTTGAAATCTTCATACTATGATATACAATCTTTTGGAATTTTTATGAAATCTAAAAATTTTCTGGATCTTGAAAATATTTCGAAATTTTTGTGTTAGTCTTGGGAAGCTTCTAGAATCTTTTAGAATTTTATAAAATCTTTGTGAATTCTTCTGAAATCGACCCTTGGCTATCTTTCGTTTGAAACCTATTAAAATCTTTGCGTAATCTTAGGAAGCTTCTAGAATCTTCTTCAATTTCATAAAAAAAAATCCAAATATTTGTTTAATTTAAAAAATTCTTGAAATCTTCTAAAATATCTCGAAAGTTTGAGAATCCTAAAAGATTTCCAAAGTTTTTTTAAATTACCTGATATCTTTGTGAAGTCTCGGGAATCTTCTCCGATTTTGTCAAATCTATTGAAATTTCGGCGAAATCTCGTTGAAATCTCTTGCCAAGAAATCTTTGAATTCTTTTGGAGTTTTTCTGAAATCATTCACAATCTCTTGAAATCTTCGTGGATATATTCTGAATCTTCAAAACCGTTCGAAATCTTTCAAAATCCTAAAAACCTTTTGGAATTTTTGAAATCCTTGTGTACTTATTCATTGGAAATTCTTAAAATCTGACTGAAATGTTTGAAGTCTATTAAAATCTTTGCGTAGTCTTAGGAAGCTTTTAGAATCTTTCTAAATTCTATAGAATCTTTGTGAAATCTTCTGAAATCCACTCTTTGTTATCTTTCGTTTCAAATATAATAAAATCTTTACGTAGTTTTAGGAAGCTTCTAGAATTTTTTAAAATTTTATGAAATCTTTGTGGAATCTCCTGAAATCGACTCTTTGTTATCATTCTTGATCCAAATATTTGTTGAATCTCAAAAATTCTTGAAATCTTCTAAAATATCTCAAAAGTTTGAGAATCCCAAAAGATTTCCAAAGCCTTTTGAAATCACCTGAAACCTGTGTAAAGTCTTGGGAATCTTCTGCAATTTTGTTAAATCTGTTGAAATCTTGGCGAAACCTCGTTAAAATCTCTTGTGACGAAATCTTTGGATTCTTTTGAAGTTTTTCTGGGATTATTTTTAATTTCTCAAAATCTACGCGGATATATTTTGAATCTTTAAGAACGTTCGGAATCTTTCGGAATCTTACAAACCTTTTGGAAATTTTGAAATCCTTGTGTACTTATTCATTGAAATATTTTATATCTTCTGGAAGCTTGCGAACCTTTCGGAACCTTCGAAATCTTCTGGAATCTATCAAAATTTTTGGCACCTACTGTAATTTTTGAAATATCTTCATCTTTTCAAAATTTTTGTAATCTTTTGAAACGCATGCCAAATTTTGGACATTTCCGTAAAATTCAGGAATCTTCGGAATCTTTTCAAAATTTTGTGAATCTCCGCAAAATCTCGGGAATCTCCTGAAATATTCCCAAGAATTATTTACCAATTCGGATATCAATCTTGGGAATCTTTTGGAATATTATGAAATCTTTGTGAAACTTTTTCAGGAGTTTTAGGGATTTTCTTAGAATATTGCAGAATTTTTTTGATATTCTAATACCAATGACATTTAGAATCATGTCTAAGAATTATTTCTATTGCAGTTTACCAAATCCGTGTATAGAACTAAGAAATCGAGATTCTATTATATTGTTTTTCGTTTTACGTAACATAAATTACCAAGTGACAAGTCTTCTTTTTTTCACTTTTATCTAAAACAATAATAAAAGGAAACCAAAAAACGCAAAATTAGCCCGATTTTTGCGATTCAAACTTTCTTGTAAAGCTAATAACGATATTGCATTGAATGTGTGAAAATTGGTTGAAAATTTTGCGAAATGCAAGAAGTTTCATTTTCGTAAAATCAATAGGTCGTGAAGGATGCTCGTAAAAATTTTAACGGGTGTCATATATCCCTCTCCAGAGTCTCTAGACCCCAATGAGATCGAGATTATAATCGTTGACGCTTCTCTTCCATTTTACATTTACAAGGCAATTTTTGCACGATTTCCCACCAGCTCATTCACATTCAAAAATCCTTCATAATTATCAGTACAATAAAACTTGAATCGCGAAAATCGGCCCATTTTTACTTATATTACGAAACGATAATGAAATAGCAAAAATCGCAAAACTAGACAGATTTTCGCGATTCAAACTTTGTTTTGAAGCTAATAACAATAAGGTATCAAATGTGTGAAAATTTTGTGAAATGCAAGAAGTTGCATTTTCGTTAAATCTATATGTCGTAAACGACGCTCGTAAAAATTGTAACCAGTGTCATATATCCCTTGATAAACAAGTTGTCTTTAGGGTGCTGTCAGCGTTACGGTTATTTATGACCTACAACGTAACGTCCATGGCGTCATATTCATGACGTCACAGCGTAACGGTACCAAAATATTTTGATGAAATAGGTCCCTACCCACGAAATCTCTCTACCCTCGTATAAGGAACTTTTTTCCAAAAAAGTAGGATTAAGATCAATATTTACTACCTAAGAAAAACAGGGAATAGGGTGGGCGGAATGAATTAGTAGACATGTGACAACGTTATTTGTTGATTCCAGGCACGAAATTCAGGTATGAGGTTCCAAACACCAATGATGAACCAACCAATGATGATGAATCAGCAGCCAATGTTCTCTGCACGAATGTCAGGATCGGGTCGAAGCATGGGACAACCAATGATGATGAACCAGCAGCCAATGTTTTCTGCACGAATGTCAGGACCAGGTCGAGGCATGGGACAACCAATGATGATGAATCAACAGCCAATGTTCTCAACACAAATGTCAGGGCCAAGTCAAGGCATGGGATTACCAATGATGATGAATCAGCAGCCCATGCTCTCTACACGAATGTCAGGACTAGGTCAAAACATGGATCTCTCATTGAGTCCATTATCTCAAGGCAACAGGCATGTAAGAGGTGAATCTGGTTCTCCACAGGAACAGGAAGATGAGCAACAATCTCAGACTCAGTCTTCCGGAAATGAAGAACAAAACACTCAAATCTCATTAGGTCAGTCATCTTCTTCTTCGTCGCCAACCGTGAGGATCAGTGCTCCTCACCAGTCATCTCAGAATATTTTTTCCCAAAGTGGTTTGATGAATGATAAGAACAACAACATGAATGATGACAATATGAATATAAGGAACATCGAAATTAACGGTCAAGGATTAGAGTCATTTTTATTTGGCAGGTCAAGACAAAATTTGTTGCAGGATGAAATCCTTCCAAACAATGGAAGATTCGAGAACATGAATGGAATGTAAAGTTAATTTTAGAGTTGATTTGTAGCCATATTGTTTATTTATTGTCATATTATTTAATGCATTTCATTTAATGTTCTTAGTGCACGTAATTTTGATGTTTGAATCAGAACTGATGTGTGTATAAATTTCTGTTAAGTTGTACAAATTTATATATGAATAATAAAATAGGATACATATTTGTAAAAAAATAATTTCTTCTTAGTTTTTTCTAACTGTGCCTCAGGTATCCTAACCATCCATACATCTTTTTAGGCATACTCTTGTGGTTCCATGACTTTTCATTCCTTTTCTCTTTAAAGTTTAATAATTAACACATTCAATCATTCCTTTTACGGTCTACCCCTCACTATCATTCACCTTACCTAAATACACTTGTTCCATTTATCATTCATTCATTGTCTCAGCATGACCAAACAATCTTCGCAAATGTCTTTCACACTCGTCAAACAATGTTCCTTCTACACCACATTCTTTGGATACCACTTCTTACTCACTTTGTATATTTGCGTTTTACCGCACATATTCTGCAGGAATTGCGTGCCATTTGTGTTTACTCCTATCCTTTTCTTTGTAGAACGAGATCTTTATTTTTACTTCTAATTATAGCTCGTACACAGCCGATCATCTTTCGACCCTCATTCACATGTCTAGAGATTGCTTCATCTATCTTTCCGTCAGCTGTAAATAAACTTCCATGATACACGAAATTTAATTATCAACTGGCTCTATCCTCTCAACATTAATGTCAATGTTGCATACTCTTTTCTCACTACTTCTTTTGGACACAATAACTTCTATTTTATTCACGTTAATCTGAAGACCCATATTCTTCATGTTGGTATTTAGTATGCTCATCATCCTCCGCAAATCATCTCCTGATTTTGCTGTAACGATCTTGTTATCCGCAAACCCACGTGTACGCACTTTTACTGTCCCATGAACAACAGCTTTGTCAAAAAGACCTATTTTTAGACGTTTTTCCATGCATCCATCCTTGAAGACATAACACATCCTTCTCTATCACCTTGCCTAATATCGAACTCATCACTCAGCTGTCCATTTACCCTTGCATTTGCTTCAACACTATCATATATTACTTGTATTGCTTTAGAAGCCAATCTTTCACTCCACACTCTCAAAATACTACCCAAATGTCAGCTCTATCCGCGTTACCAACGCTTTTTCCAGATCGACAAGAGCCCTGAAAACTCTTTTGTTTACTCTCAGACATTTTTTTTATTTCTCTCAATCTGAATATTTGATTCGCAAATGATCCTTTCTTTAATTATCTTTATCATCTTATTAATAAGTATTTTTGTAAAAATTCAACAAACGATACCTATAGAGCTGATTGCTCTATGACTACAATTAAAAAAAATATTAGCTGAACCAGACACTTGGGTTTGTAACATATGCTGCTGCTACAATATTTCTTGACACAACTGTTTTGCTTCTTCGTTTTACTGTTCAGTTTTTCAAAATTACAATGCAGATAGCAATACCAACAAGTAAAATGTTTTTTTTTCACCCAATAAAGTAGCGGCAGCATAATTTACAAACCCAAACAGTTGGGCCACCTTTCCTACAATGATATTTATTTATACCGCTATAATCCTTGGTCCAAAACGATTTGATGTAACAAAACAAATCTTTTTATTTACTAAGCTCGGTTGAGGGCGCCAGATCCTTCCTGGATCAGAATACAATTTATTCTATTACCAATGTACTGAATTTAAATGAAAAATTAGTTTCGAACCAAAAAAAACTGTCTAGCTCAGCCCCGTCTGGAAGATGGTAGAGACGATGGTCCACAAAATTTAGAAGAACGTCTAAGCTATATTATTATCTTATTCAAAGCTAATTATCCAAGAAAACTATATTAAACTTTTAATACAATTTTATTTTCCAAAAATAGAGGACACCAACATATCCCATTACCTGGGTAACAACAAAACAATAGAATCGAAAAACAATATGGACGGCACATTTAACAGAAACATATCATTAACTAGAACAAAACAACTAGACGACAACAACAACAACAACAAAGTTATTTAACTAAGTCCAGGACCTTTCGTCTTGCTTTTCCAAGACTTTCTACACAGGATACACAACAAAAATAAATTTAGCATCTCAAACAAAAGTATGATATTTGAATTAAGAGAATTTATTCCAAAGATCAAAAACATGAAAGAGTAGAGGAACCGGGAAAATCGCAATGAGGGCAGGGTCTCAAACAATTTCACGGAGGTAAATTTAACAGGAAACTATAACTCGTAGATGATGGGTCTCGAACAAATCGCGAAAAACTCATGAAATAAGTCTACAAGCAACACACAAAAGAAAATAATTATATCATGTCACAAAATACTAAAACAGGTACAGGCAACTTTGAAATATTTACTAATCTCAGTCAAGGAAATTCTCCTGCTCCACTTGTGTGCACAAACTAACGAAATTTAAAACTCATTAAGCAACAGAAACAAAAGAAATGCAACAAAAATACAAGAGTCCTTTTCCGAAATACCAAAAGCAAATTTACCTCGAAGGATTTACTTAGAGCAGGAACGGGAACACAGGGACATAACATAGAGGAGTCCAAAGGCAAATAAATTCGGACGTAATTTTAACATTTAGGTTCAAACTCACATTTTATCACGACACACCAAACTAAACGACGTTATCGCTCCAGAAGCTGCAGACGAAAGATCCCGATCTTCTAGCGTTCCTTATTCTCTTGAGAAACCGGCTTCGCCCTGATTGGATGAGAACCGCACGGGGGTGATGCTACCGTAGTACAAACCGACAAAAGAAATCAGCTAGCAGGTAAAAGTGGGGATAGGAAAGCACCGATCGGACGCGTCAACGATTTTAGCTTCTTCGAGCACCAAAATTTGATTTGTGCAGCTTTACTCTCACTGTCTCCTGCAAGCTGTGACGTTTGTTACCGGAAATCCCTGTTCAAGCTTCACCCCCGTGGGGAACCGATCCAGTACACTTACCGCTTGGACGGGTTCCTCTCGCGTCAGCGCCAGTTTCTTGGCTGTTCATGCTTGAGTGATTCTGTCCCTCCCCCCGACCCTCGCATGATGCAGCACGACAGCCCATCAGCCTTGAAAAGACAGGACCGTAATGCGTAGTATAGAAGTTGTTTACTTGGAGCCTTGCGACGCACGTATTCACGAGACTATACATACGGTCCTGAGTGTTTATCTTCGCCTAGTCAGTCGTCGCTTCAAATCTGGTTCGAACTAGATTTCTAATTTCTCTCGCGTCAGAACCACAACCCCCGATACTAGCCCACTTCTAGGCGGTAAGTGTAGATGGCGTTGCTATGGACTCTTTAACACGCGAATATTTATCAGGATTGTAGTTATGGGTGCTGGGTTCAAACAAAATAATAATTTCTGGATCTGATTATATATAAATATATAAAAACTTGATCCGTAAGTTGATGAATAACTGCCCAAGACATCCTCTCCAAAATATTTGATCACCAAGTCGGATACTAGGACTTTAGTGCAAGCATCCAAATTAAAGTACCTAGCACCGGCAACGCTCACAGTAATATGCGGGCCTGAGCTCTTCGCTGTGAGCCGCGCTCGTGTCGCCGCCTAGCGGATTTCAAAGTTATTATCGGGCTTGTATATATTTACGTGGGAGCGAATAGGCAGTAATGCAATCATATACAAGAATTTGTTTGACCATTAATTTTCAAACATAGTATAAGTGTGTGGAAATTTGTCAATACCAGCGGCTAAAACTTCTATAACAAATATGTAAGGATACGATTACAGATTTGATAAAAGATACTTGTCACATAGCTCGTATAGGTTAAGTGGTTCAAAACAAATATATTTCAAAGATTTAAAAAAAAACGTAGATGAAATGATATTCAAATAAATCGCATGTACAAAATATACTCTAATAATATTTAATAATATTTCGAATATTATGAAAGTTGCAATGATTCCCTAAAAACCTACTTTGAATCCGTAATTACCAGCATTTTATAGTTTCAAATTCAAATTAGCACAACATCGTAAGATTTTAGGATTCCTTACTAGAAGCTTCACTGAAAAGTTTCTATGAAGGTTCACTAAGATAGTTACCAAATTCTTGAGTTTTCATGCCAAAGAGGCCAATTTTTAACATGAAAAAGTTAATTTTTAATGAATTAATGTTAATTTTGAATGAATTAATGTTAATTTTGAAAAACGTGCTTGCATCTCCAGCGAAAACAGAATAATTTTATACCAAATATCTGTCTTTTTGCCTTGTCGAGTATTTACCGGAAACGATATACAAAATACCGTGACAATTATTCCATAATCTTCAAATTTTTCAATAAATATAATTTTTATGCTAGAGCATAGTAAAGAAATGACTAATTAGTTTGTAATCCAAATATGCACTACGTTCCTGTGATGTGCAACAATTGAAAAAATTGTTTTAATATTTCCAAAGAATGACATAGGCATTTTATGTAAAATAA